>NDFZ01005126.1:32478-45612 GCA_002192655.3 Mamestra configurata | reverse complement strand
CGCCGCCGCCGTCACCGACCTGCTGCTGGCGCTGGTGCACGGCTGCGTGCCCAACATGGCCGCGCTCGCCAACCTGCTCGAGCAGATGTTCTACAGCGGTGAGTGTGACGACAACGCCAGCCCACTACGCCGACCTAGGATCGATATCGACAAGCGAGGTCTCCCCCCATCTTCTCATCTCATGGAAGTAAAGACAAGTCAACACTTGTGGTTGCGACCACTTCTCATAAAGAAGCGTATTATTAAAATGGCATGTTTACTTCGATAATATTGATCCATGGTGTAAACGCCTACACCGTAGGCCACAATTCAATCAGCCCATCTCTTCCTCGTAACAACTCTTCATGTCAACTTGATCGCTATTCTCTAATCTAGCCAACTATTTTCACCATAACCTAGCTCAGATAATTGTCATACTGCATAATGTGACGTGTTATATTCTGTAATATGAACAATATAAAATGGTCGCCAGACAAGAGCATGCCGCTGTCGGATTGGGAGTACATGCCGTGCGTGGGCCCGCGGCCGCCGGCCGGGCTGGTGGGGCTGAAGAACGCCGGCGCCACGTGCTACATGAACTCCGTGCTGCAGCAGCTGTACTGCGTGCGGGCGGTGCGGGATGCGTTGCTAACTGTGCAAGGTGAGAACCTAACTTCAACAACTTTTAAGTGTCTTCCCGCAGTTTTTATGGCCGACGTAGCCAGCGTTTATGTAGGTACATACGCTTCCCTATCGTTGCGTAGACATAGTTACATCGAAAATTTATATCGTTAACGTGCTGTTAACGTAACATTTGCGCTACGTGTAAGCTCATTTATACTCGTTGGTCCATTTAATTTCTATGTGTGTACAGAACATAGAAATTAACCCCATTTTCGAAGATCTGTTTGACTTTATTGGCCAGTAGGTTTCAGTAACTGATTCAATACTACTTTGTAGGTGCTGCCACTGATCCTAATGAAGATTTTTCAGGAGAAAGCCATCATCACAGTGTTGTTGAGAATAACATTGAGGTATGTGTCTTCTAAATATTTTTGGAGTTGCTTTTTCTGCTCGTGTTGTATCTTATATTTCGCAATTTTATTTTTACAGAATAACACAGACTACAATATAACGATTTTAAAACAAGTACAAGCAATATTTGCCCATCTACATTATAGTAAACTACAATATTATATCCCCAGAGGATTATGGGCACATTTTAGGTAAGTTTTTTTCTTGAGTGCGTATTTTGATGTTGACAGAGGTGTTATTAATCATATTCTTTCTAGGCTTCAAGGCGAACCTGTAAACCTACGGGAACAACAAGATGCAGTGGAGTTTTTTATGTCACTGGTCGAATCGTTAGACGAAGCCTTGAAATCATTAGGTCAGGAGCAACTAATGGCTAAGACTATGGGAGGAACATATTCCGATCAGAAGAATTGTAAGGGCTGTCCACACAGGTAAATTGAGTTACCATATAGAAAATAAAACAAAGTAAAGAGAAAGCTCAATCTTTAATTTTCATTGGTTGGTATCTTCAGGTACTGTAAAGAGGAACCATTCAGTGTAGTGTCACTGGACATCAGGAACATGTCCCGTTTGCAGGAATCGTTAGAGGCATATGTTCGAGGAGAGTTGCTAGAAGGTGCAGATGCCTATCACTGTGATAAGTGTAATAAAAAGGTATGTGTTACTTCCTATATTTTGTGTAACTGCCAATAAACTTTATTTTTCGAGCTTAGTTCTGACGGACGACACCGCGAATCTTACCACGATATCGTCCTTTAATAATGGCTAGTTTACACAATGCGAATTAGCATGCGAGTCAGTCTGCCGAATAGCTGCAGTGCAGTAACTCGCATTGTCTGGACGTATCTTACGACTTATTGCCACGTGCGAGTTGGAAAGTATCTGGCATCCGCGTTACTTCAACATTTTTTGTTTTCACTCGCCTGCTCGCCTGACAATAACCCGCACATCAATCGGCACTCACATTTATATAAAAAGTAAACGAAACATACGGTTTAATCTAATTAGCTCTTTATGTCGCCTCTGCTGGGCAAGTCCTCCCTCTCCCTTCTCGACACGTCTGACCTCTGCCATTGCGACCAGTCCTTCCGGTAAGAGGCAAATTTATCTCTCCATCTTCGTCTTGGCAATACAACATGCGATAAACGATTTTAATTTCGATTTCAGGTGGTGACAGTAAAGCGTTTATGTCTAAACAAACTACCTCCAGTGTTAGTTATACAACTAAAGAGATTCGAATATGACTTCGAGAAAGTGTGTGCAATAAAATTCAATGACTACTTCGAGTTCCCTCGGGAGTTGGACGTCGAACCATACACAGGTAGGAGATCAACACTAAAGTCCAGTCATTTAGCATTAAAAATGGGTCAACCTCGGAATGAGAGATAATAAGTTGGAAACTAGTTTACACCTTCATTTGGGCGTTCTAAATGTTGTTCCAAGTCTCATAAAATCTCGTATCTGCATCGTGTAGACGCATATACAGAATCTAGTAAAATTTTTACCATTTAAATATAAATATTAACTGTTATTCGGGTTCTGGGTTTTTAAGAATAATATAAGGAATTGAAATAATAGGCAGTTATTCATGTACTGACTTATTTTATTTCTCGAACTCAATACACAAAACCAAATAACTATATTTCAATTACACAAATATACACTACAGTAAATAACCTTCTCGTATTTCGACGGTTAGTGCACGCCTGAGCTCGTAGGCTTGGCACGGCACGGCACCCAAGATGGCGTTTCCCCCACCATTATGCCTACGTTCCAATAAACGCACTGTGATTGGTTAGTCGTACCATCCACGAACACAGTCGGTACTACACTGGTCAATACAGTACTTTAAAGATTAAAATCATTTGATTTAACATTATTATTAATTGAATAAAATAGCTACGTAATCTACGATTGAAACTGCTATAACCGCGTAAAATCGATTTATGGACCTTCAATAACTTACGACGCTGACACGAGATTTTATGAGACTTTTAACACAACATTTAGAACGCCAAAATAAAGGTGTGTACGAGTTTCCAGTTATTATCTCTCATTCCGAGGTAAAACCTTAATTTGACTGGGCTACTATTGAACTATGATATAAGTCAGAAAAACAGTTCAAGCTAAAACCGGTATTTTATAGAAATTTTGATGAACTTAACGTGTTGGCGCAGCTTGATTTTATGCACTTCTAACAGAAAATGATGCCTTTGCGCTGTAAGTCATACCACAAACCGAAAACTCCGATATTGAATAATAAACGTTTATAACACTTGTAAATAAACACGCGTGAGTTCGCTCCGATTATGATCCGTTTGTCGTTAATTTTTTTTTAAATAATGCATTTAATGCATAGGCATTAAGGCTTGCAATAATGGACTTTATGTTTAAAGGAAAATAAGGTCCATTATTGCGAGCCTTATTCCGCTTATTCAATGTCCACCCTTCAGCATGGGGCTTGGCCCGGGCCGAGGGTGACTCGTCGCTGTGGGAGGGCGGTGAGGAGCAGGCACAAGAGACGCACTACCAGCTCAGTGGCATCGTCGTTCACTCCGGACAGGCCTCCGGGGGACACTACTACTCATATGTGCTTCTCAGGTATGTAATATTAATCAGGTAGGTAATTATATTACAGGTATTTCTGGTTGTATAAAGTAAGTAAGTATTTGGTCACAAAAAAAAAAAATTATATACATATATATATATATATATACAGAGAGTTATTTAGTGTTTGTTAGTTTTAGAAGCCGAAAAGTCAAATATCCAGCTTTACTAAAAGGTTTCTTGTTGCCTAGGTGGCTTGCGAAGGTACAATACTGGTGTTTAGCTGTGTCTGATAGGCTGACAGTTGAACTCAGTGTAGTTGTAATGGAGAAACGGCTAAGCAGACGATGATGTATGTGTGTGTGATATTTATCAATTGCTTTAATTTTTTTTTTAAACATTGACAATCTCGGGAGCCTGCGGTGTCGGTCCTTTGTTAGGCGTATAAGTTTAGTGGCCAAAGCCAGCTCGCAGAGGCCCCTTTAGACATTTCAAACGAATGGGGCACCAACCGTCGATTATTCCTGTATGCACTATGAAAGTATACCCAAGGACAATCCCCGTTCGGTGCAGGACTATGAACCAGAATATGAAAACAAAATATGAGTGACTATGGGTTTGGGTGGTTTAGTAGACTGATTATTGTGAACTATGGATGAACTTTTGGCCCCTGCCTGATCACTGACAATATACACGGCTATAAATGGCAGGGGATGACTTGCAAACTCAATAAATGGGCCCCCGAAAACGGTCAATAGCACAAAGTGACGTAACGCCAAGGAGGCAACATATCCTGAGGTGCTAGAGGTGTGGAGAGCTATACCACGGCTATCAGGACAATCCCGGAAGCACTTTTCGATCTTACTGGGTTATACAACCTTCCGAGCATGTTTGCTCTTTCGAATCTCCACTCAGACCGGCCGATTAAGGCAAGAAAGAGGTGGGAGCTCTGTTCCTCGTCAGTGTTCACTCCGGCCAGCCAATAGAAGCAAGCCGTAGATGAGGAAAAAGACTTCTCCCGGGAGATCAAGTCACACTACTGGCCAGTATTTACTAGCTTTTGTCCGCGACTTTTTACGCGCATATCCCGCTTTTTCTCGTTCCCGTATAGCCTTCGTCATGAATGTGGTTATCATATACTCCAATTTTCCAAATCCGACTGGTCTTCCAGAGATTAGCGCGTTCAAACAAACAAACTCTTCAGCTTTATTATATTAGTATGTGCCATGCATCGTAAGCTTAGAACATTAATTTCACATCTTACAGGGACAATGGAAGTGAGACAGGCCGGTGGGTAAAGTTAGACGACGGCGACGTATCGGAGTGCGGAATGCACGATGATGAAGAGATGAAGGCGCAGTGCTTTGGTGGAGAGTACATGGGCGAAGTGAGTATCAAGTGACGTCGACATAAACTAAAAATGACCACACTTGCTCTCTCGTTTATAAAATGTCTTCTCAAGCTAATGTGTTTGGCGTAGTTAACAAATGGAATGTAAATGCTCTCGCATCATAGATAGGTTTGATACCCGACGCATCGTATGTGTATACGTTCTTTCAGTAAACATAAGCTTTATGTACAATTATGGAAAGATCAAATCGCCAATGCTCACAACATACTCTGGGTCGAAATTTTATTGATCAAATGATTGTCAAGTCTTACGTAAGTTTACACAAAGTTTAAAAAAATATCCGTCAACCGATAGTATATTTTTTTATGAGCAAGGGCCTGAGATTACTTGTCGTGCTTATCATATGTTGAATTTTGTTGTTTAGGTTTTCGATCCAATGGTAAAGAGGGTATCATATAAAAGGCAGAAGAGGTGGTGGAATGCCTACATGCTGTTTTACACAAGGAAGGACACAATAGAAACTCAGTCAGCTCTAGAAGTATCCATGATGAATTTGACAATGAAGTGAGTTTTTTTTTGTTTGTTTTATGTCAGTAACATATTGTGCCAATATCAAAACACCAATGAGTTTTTATGCGGCTTTATTTTTTTTCTAGGGAAAATATTATTCCTCGACCTATCTGGCTGTCAGTGCGCCGCAGTAATATTGCATTTTCTCACAATCAAGACCAGTTCAGTCTTGAGCATTTCAATTTTATGAAGAAACTTTGTTGTATGAGACTGCAAATGTTACCAGGATCTCAAAGCGCTGTCTGGGTATGTATAATACAAGAACAATGATGATTTCGTTTTAGATATGATTGTTAGCGGTTTTAAATATATGTTTCGTCACGCAGGGACCCGAGCACGAAGAAATGTCGATGTTAGCGGTACAATTAGCAACGAAGTTCTTGTTCCAAGTAGGATTCCGTACGAAGAAGACGCTGCGTGGGCCCGCAGCGGACTGGCACGACATACTGTGCCAACACTTACGATGCTCACAAGTAGTTAGAGCATGGTTCGCGACTGATCTCTTTAAACATCCACACAGGTATTTATTAGTATATAATAATATATTTTATTTAGTACAGGAATTTGCATTTCACGACCGTGTAATGAATTTTGATCTTTTTTTCAAGGACGTAAAAGTCACTTGACGTGTGCACGTGTTTTGCAACTTACTACATCAGAACTTGCAGCGAAATATGACATTGTTATTTCTTTTCAGACTGTGCGACTACTTACTATCAAGTCCAACGGCTGAAGTGAGAATAGTGTTTATGAAAATCATAGTCTTTTTAGCGCATTTCTCAGTTCAAGATCCACCAGGTACTTAATCCATTAATTTAATTGAAATATTTCGATATTCTAATTATGTTGAAGCACAAAAGAGGTAATACAAAAAAAAATATGATACTTCTCCGACAGTGAGCAACGGCTACGGGTCATGGTGCACGCGCGACGAGGCGGCGTCGCTTTCTGACCAGTTACTATGCAGTACGCGCGCTCTAGCCGTGCCGCCACACACCGATGCGCACACGCATCGACACTTGCCACTACTGTTCAACCTATTCCACACATATGCCAGCCTTGGGCTTAGCGAGAAACATCAACTGTTGAGGGTTAGTATGTACTTAACATTTTAGAGTTTTGTGAGGAAGCTAGGAGGACAAATGCGTTCGCTTTAATTTTATTTTTGCTGTCTTGCCCAGCATGAGACTCGACTCAGGACGACACGATAAACGGACAGTCCTTATTTACAAGATTATAATTTGAATTATTTTATTTTCAGCTAAAACTACTAGATATTGTCTTATCCGTATGCATGGATGAATCAAACACATCAATGGGAAAATACCAGTATCCTGAGTCAGCCAAAATTCATCAAGTAAGGTCAACTTCTAATTGATAACCAGGGAAATTGTATCTACTCCCGCTACATGATAGAATGTGTTCCTATGATAACTTCAAAACAGTGTTTTTTTTATCTGTCTTTAGAATGTGGTATTTATCTACGGTACATGATTGTTCCTGCAGACGTCGATAATAACCTAGTGAGACTATATTGTAGGTGATATGCGCGTTGGTGCGGTGCTGCGACGTGAGCATGCGCTGCCAGTCGGCTAACGCGGCGGAGGGCGCGGCGCCGCTGCCCAACCCCTACGCCGAGCAGCACACGCACGCCGCGCGGCCCCTGCTGTCGCCGGCCGCCGCCGATGTGCTCTACAATAGGACCGGGTAAGTACTATACTACGAGTAGTACAACGCGGCGGAGGGCGCGGCGCCGCTGCCCAACCCCTACGCCGAGCAGCACACGCACGCCGCGCGGCCCCTGCTGTCGCCGGCCGCCGCCGATGTGCTCTACAATAGGACCGGGTAAGTACTATACTACGAGTAGTACAACGCGGCGGAGGGCGCGGCGCCGCTGCCCAACCCCTACGCCGAGCAGCACACGCACGCCGCGCGGCCCCTGCTGTCGCCGGCCGCCGCCGATGTGCTCTACAATAGGACCGGGTAAGTACTATACTACGAGTAGTACAACGCGGCGGAGGGCGCGGCGCCGCTGCCCAACCCCTACGCCGAGCAGCACACGCACGCCGCGCGGCCCCTGCTGTCGCCGGCCGCCGCCGATGTGCTCTACAATAGGACCGGGTAAGTACTATACTACGAGTAGTACAACGCGGCGGAGGGCGCGGCGCCGCTGCCCAACCCCTACGCCGAGCAGCACACGCACGCCGCGCGGCCCCTGCTGTCGCCGGCCGCCGCCGATGTGCTCTACAATAGGACCGGGTAAGTACTATACTACGAGTAGTACAACGCGGCGGAGGGCGCGGCGCCGCTGCCCAACCCCTACGCCGAGCAGCACACGCACGCCGCGCGGCCCCTGCTGTCGCCGGCCGCCGCCGATGTGCTCTACAATAGGACCGGGTAAGTACTATACTACGAGTAGTACAACGCGGCGGAGGGCGCGGCGCCGCTGCCCAACCCCTACGCCGAGCAGCACACGCACGCCGCGCGGCCCCTGCTGTCGCCGGCCGCCGCCGATGTGCTCTACAATAGGACCGGGTAAGTACTATACTACGAGTAGTACAACGCGGCGGAGGGCGCGGCGCCGCTGCCCAACCCCTACGCCGAGCAGCACACGCACGCCGCGCGGCCCCTGCTGTCGCCGGCCGCCGCCGATGTGCTCTACAATAGGACCGGGTAAGTACTATACTACGAGTAGTACAACGCGGCGGAGGGCGCGGCGCCGCTGCCCAACCCCTACGCCGAGCAGCACACGCACGCCGCGCGGCCCCTGCTGTCGCCGGCCGCCGCCGATGTGCTCTACAATAGGACCGGGTAAGTACTATACTACGAGTAGTACAACGCGGCGGAGGGCGCGGCGCCGCTGCCCAACCCCTACGCCGAGCAGCACACGCACGCCGCGCGGCCCCTGCTGTCGCCGGCCGCCGCCGATGTGCTCTACAATAGGACCGGGTAAGTACTATACTACGAGTAGTACAACGCGGCGGAGGGCGCGGCGCCGCTGCCCAACCCCTACGCCGAGCAGCACACGCACGCCGCGCGGCCCCTGCTGTCGCCGGCCGCCGCCGATGTGCTCTACAATAGGACCGGGTAAGTACTATACTACGAGTAGTACAACGCGGCGGAGGGCGCGGCGCCGCTGCCCAACCCCTACGCCGAGCAGCACACGCACGCCGCGCGGCCCCTGCTGTCGCCGGCCGCCGCCGATGTGCTCTACAATAGGACCGGGTAAGTACTATACTACGAGTAGTACAACGCGGCGGAGGGCGCGGCGCCGCTGCCCAACCCCTACGCCGAGCAGCACACGCACGCCGCGCGGCCCCTGCTGTCGCCGGCCGCCGCCGATGTGCTCTACAATAGGACCGGGTAAGTACTATACTACGAGTAGTACAACGCGGCGGAGGGCGCGGCGCCGCTGCCCAACCCCTACGCCGAGCAGCACACGCACGCCGCGCGGCCCCTGCTGTCGCCGGCCGCCGCCGATGTGCTCTACAATAGGACCGGGTAAGTACTATACTACGAGTAGTACAACGCGGCGGAGGGCGCGGCGCCGCTGCCCAACCCCTACGCCGAGCAGCACACGCACGCCGCGCGGCCCCTGCTGTCGCCGGCCGCCGCCGATGTGCTCTACAATAGGACCGGGTAAGTACTATACTACGAGTAGTACAACGCGGCGGAGGGCGCGGCGCCGCTGCCCAACCCCTACGCCGAGCAGCACACGCACGCCGCGCGGCCCCTGCTGTCGCCGGCCGCCGCCGATGTGCTCTACAATAGGACCGGGTAAGTACTATACTACGAGTAGTACAACGCGGCGGAGGGCGCGGCGCCGCTGCCCAACCCCTACGCCGAGCAGCACACGCACGCCGCGCGGCCCCTGCTGTCGCCGGCCGCCGCCGATGTGCTCTACAATAGGACCGGGTAAGTACTATACTACGAGTAGTACAACGCGGCGGAGGGCGCGGCGCCGCTGCCCAACCCCTACGCCGAGCAGCACACGCACGCCGCGCGGCCCCTGCTGTCGCCGGCCGCCGCCGATGTGCTCTACAATAGGACCGGGTAAGTACTATACTACGAGTAGTACAACGCGGCGGAGGGCGCGGCGCCGCTGCCCAACCCCTACGCCGAGCAGCACACGCACGCCGCGCGGCCCCTGCTGTCGCCGGCCGCCGCCGATGTGCTCTACAATAGGACCGGGTAAGTACTATACTACGAGTAGTACAACGCGGCGGAGGGCGCGGCGCCGCTGCCCAACCCCTACGCCGAGCAGCACACGCACGCCGCGCGGCCCCTGCTGTCGCCGGCCGCCGCCGATGTGCTCTACAATAGGACCGGGTAAGTACTATACTACGAGTAGTACAACGCGGCGGAGGGCGCGGCGCCGCTGCCCAACCCCTACGCCGAGCAGCACACGCACGCCGCGCGGCCCCTGCTGTCGCCGGCCGCCGCCGATGTGCTCTACAATAGGACCGGGTAAGTACTATACTACGAGTAGTACAACGCGGCGGAGGGCGCGGCGCCGCTGCCCAACCCCTACGCCGAGCAGCACACGCACGCCGCGCGGCCCCTGCTGTCGCCGGCCGCCGCCGATGTGCTCTACAATAGGACCGGGTAAGTACTATACTACGAGTAGTACAACGCGGCGGAGGGCGCGGCGCCGCTGCCCAACCCCTACGCCGAGCAGCACACGCACGCCGCGCGGCCCCTGCTGTCGCCGGCCGCCGCCGATGTGCTCTACAATAGGACCGGGTAAGTACTATACTACGAGTAGTACAACGCGGCGGAGGGCGCGGCGCCGCTGCCCAACCCCTACGCCGAGCAGCACACGCACGCCGCGCGGCCCCTGCTGTCGCCGGCCGCCGCCGATGTGCTCTACAATAGGACCGGGTAAGTACTATACTACGAGTAGTACAACGCGGCGGAGGGCGCGGCGCCGCTGCCCAACCCCTACGCCGAGCAGCACACGCACGCCGCGCGGCCCCTGCTGTCGCCGGCCGCCGCCGATGTGCTCTACAATAGGACCGGGTAAGTACTATACTACGAGTAGTACAACGCGGCGGAGGGCGCGGCGCCGCTGCCCAACCCCTACGCCGAGCAGCACACGCACGCCGCGCGGCCCCTGCTGTCGCCGGCCGCCGCCGATGTGCTCTACAATAGGACCGGGTAAGTACTATACTACGAGTAGTACAACGCGGCGGAGGGCGCGGCGCCGCTGCCCAACCCCTACGCCGAGCAGCACACGCACGCCGCGCGGCCCCTGCTGTCGCCGGCCGCCGCCGATGTGCTCTACAATAGGACCGGGTAAGTACTATACTACGAGTAGTACAACGCGGCGGAGGGCGCGGCGCCGCTGCCCAACCCCTACGCCGAGCAGCACACGCACGCCGCGCGGCCCCTGCTGTCGCCGGCCGCCGCCGATGTGCTCTACAATAGGACCGGGTAAGTACTATACTACGAGTAGTACAACGCGGCGGAGGGCGCGGCGCCGCTGCCCAACCCCTACGCCGAGCAGCACACGCACGCCGCGCGGCCCCTGCTGTCGCCGGCCGCCGCCGATGTGCTCTACAATAGGACCGGGTAAGTACTATACTACGAGTAGTACAACGCGGCGGAGGGCGCGGCGCCGCTGCCCAACCCCTACGCCGAGCAGCACACGCACGCCGCGCGGCCCCTGCTGTCGCCGGCCGCCGCCGATGTGCTCTACAATAGGACCGGGTAAGTACTATACTACGAGTAGTACAACGCGGCGGAGGGCGCGGCGCCGCTGCCCAACCCCTACGCCGAGCAGCACACGCACGCCGCGCGGCCCCTGCTGTCGCCGGCCGCCGCCGATGTGCTCTACAATAGGACCGGGTAAGTACTATACTACGAGTAGTACAACGCGGCGGAGGGCGCGGCGCCGCTGCCCAACCCCTACGCCGAGCAGCACACGCACGCCGCGCGGCCCCTGCTGTCGCCGGCCGCCGCCGATGTGCTCTACAATAGGACCGGGTAAGTACTATACTACGAGTAGTACATCCCAATATATGATCTTGTACTCTAATGACAATTCGTAAAACTACGTGACGTGGTAACCCTGTTGTCGACCAACGAATACAACTTGTCTTGTTCTTGGCTTTTTTTTTTTCAAATCACGTTTGAAAACTGAAAGTGTAGATTACGATCAATATAATGTAGGTATATTGTCCTTTCAAATTGATAGATCCCATGCAGACAAAAACGACGTCGAAAATTTTCATTCGATGTCTATCTAGTTAAATAGTAAAACGTTCGATAATATATTAAGCGATCTCTGAGTCTCGATCTCTGAGTTTTATATTCAACAAGCACAATTTCTACACTCACGCATTATTTCCAGAAGTTACATGAAGAAGCTGACAGAAGAGTGCTGCGGCTGCGAGGAAGGCATCAGACTGCTTCAGTTCCTGTGCTGGGAGCACGCGGGCTGGTCGCGTATTGCGTTAGCCGAGTTACTGTGGCAGATGGCGTACGCGTACTGCCACGAGCTGCGACGACACTCTGATGCTCTCACTGCGTTGTTGCTCATGGAGGATAGCTGGCAGCAGCATCGGATACATAATGTTATTAAGGTGAGTGTTTTAAGTGTTTAAATGCCATAAATACCCATATACCCATATCTTTTTTATGGTTGATTGATTTACAATTTTAAAATATGCCATTGCGCTCCTAAAGCAGCAGAGATATCGAATGTGATGTTTAGAGACGATGTATAGATCTGGTTCATCATCCAATTAGGCTTGAGTATGATTAGAAGCGGATTGTATTGGTATTTGGCGGAGTTGTAATAAATGTAATATAATCCCCAGGGCGTGTCGGACGAGCGGCCGGGGCTGCTGGAGACGGCGGCGCGCGCGCGCGGGCACTACCAGAAGCGCGCGTACGCGTGCGTGAAGCTGCTGGTGGGCGTGATGTGCCGCGCGCCGGCCGCCGTGCGCGCCGTGCACGCGCACAGCGACGCGCGCCGCCGCTGGCGCCAGCTGCTGGCGTGGCTGCAGGACGAGCTCGACCGCGTAACTACTCCTCATGCTCACTTACTCATTTATTGCAACATGGAACATTCACAGCTTAAACAAATTGAACAAATAAAAACTTGAACAGCTGCGTACATTACGCCTGTATTCACTGGAAGTTTCACTTAATCTAAAAATTAAGCCCAAATACAGCTTTTGCGGACTGGGCCAACATGCCATTCACATAGTTTAATAAATCTGTCTAGCATATACCAATGGTTGAGGCTGATTATAGTCTAATAGGATGCAACTGGACATATTATATTTACTATCTGACAACGACTTTATTTCTAATGATTTGGAGTTGATTAGCGGAAATGCTTTCAGAAGTATGGTCCCGGCGGTTACGGCTCGTACGGCACCTGGTCCCCGCCCGGCACCTCCAACGAAACCTCTAGCGGATACTTCCTCGAGCGCAGCAACTCTGCTAGGAAAACACTAGAAAAGTATGTCAAACACCTTTCTCATTAAGTATTTTAATTGTAATGAATGTAATAGACGACAGCTAATTATATAACGGCGGTGGATGAGGTCTTGCTAATCGGAACTTCTCTCGTAGAGCTTACCAACTATGTCCTGAAGAAGAAGACGAAGAAGAAGAGGAGGGTCGAGAGGGCGCTGAAGGTT
>NDFZ01005126.1:0-32196 GCA_002192655.3 Mamestra configurata | reverse complement strand
GCTGGCGCCGCTGTGAACGCGTCTCTAGTCCCGACCCGCGATTACTTATTTATGTAACTTACATGTTCCGCTTTAAAAGTACCATAATATTTATTATTCGCCGTTAGGATTCGTCGTAGTGCTCTCTCGGCGGTCGAATAGATCGGTCGTAACGCTTCGTGCCGAAAGTCCGCGGGCCGCGGGCTCGCTGGGCCGGTGCGCACTCCGACGCGAGATGCTCGTGTGTGCGCATCGCTACGAACGGACGGACGGGCACTTCCCGAGTCAGTTCGAAATGTAGTTTGGTCCCCAAATATTTAATCTTTTTAAGTTCACCGACACGATGAGAAGCAATCTCTTCTAGACGTAAGTTTGTTTATCTGTGCAAAAATAATTGAGTTTTGAAGTGAGTTATTTACACAGCAAGACATTTACCTTGTAAACTAATCTATATGAAATGAACAATATTTGAAGTAATGCTTTTATTAAAATAGTTCATCTGATGCATTTTAAAATAGTGATAGATAGCGATTTTTTACTTTTTAGTCCAGAGATGTTGACCTGAATTAGGAGAAATCGTTCACAGTACATAAAATCAATAGTCATGTAACAAAATAAATATAAAGCTAGGTGCTATCTATTAGAGTCACGTGGTTGATTTTGATTGTGCTCGCGCGCTTATAACTTGTTTTGTGCGAATTTGTAAGCTTTTGACGTTCAACATTCTAATAATTTTTAATAAGAGTGCAGTAAATTGACAATTTACAAAAGAAGCTGCATTTCTAAATTACGTTTTATATACTTAATTATAAATTTGCTTCAAAAACCTTGCCGATATTGCAAATAATTTTTAGTGGTATAGTGACATATTTAAATGACGTGTATTAATTATTATGAAGGGAACACCGATTAAGAACCACAGCAGTATGACGTAATATCAGCTAATTCCACATGGTAAAATGAAATCGCTATGATTTATGAAAAGTACCTTTTGATCACTTGATCCTCGACGTTTATTTTGCATTCATAGAAAAGATATCCTTCGTGTCATATATTATACCTTCATATTTCCACAGTCTACTACACATGTAGTAGATAAACGCGAAATATTACAAATATGACATTTTAGAAAAATAATAAAATGTAAATTGTTTCCTGGTCAATTAAGTTAATAACTAAAACACATTTCATGTTATAGTCTAATCTGTTGGATATTTGGCTAAGCTCAAATAATATACACAACAAACAATTCGTAATAGAAATCAATATTTAGGGACCGAGTTCATCGCAAAATACTTCACTTATAAATGTTGTTAAATATAGTGACGTATTCAACAGTCATTTTGTATTAGGTAAGGAGAGCTTTCGAAACAGTCATGTTTTAAAAAAAATTGTATACACGTTTATGAGTGAAGTAAAATAAAATGTACATAGTAAAGCAAATACAAATTATCGAGGCCAGAGAACACATATTGGCCTAACTCTGACTATGTAAACAATATTTAATATTTCAGTTTTTTATTTGCTAGATGTATTATTATAATAAATAAACTTAGTTTTAATTCAGTGGAAAGTGTAGATATAGGTATTAACGACTAGTCTAACAGGAAAATGTTGCCACTATGTCAATGTTCTGCTTTGTAATATAATGTTATTTATTTTTATATTTCACGACGGTTGTATAATATTTTCCTTTTTTTCTAGTGGTAAAATTGTTGTAACATCCAGGCTATCAGGCGACGCAGCCGCCGTCCGCGCGTGCACGCTGCGGACGTACGCCCCTTTCATAGTCACTTGTAGCCATTAACGTTTGCACTTCGCATTCTAGTATTTTACAAATATAAAACCACCGTGATATTCTGTGAGTATTTATTTTTTCACATTACTTTTTAACATTATGAGTCTTCAAATTTGGTCGCATAGACCATGTGCCTTATTTTAATTTTATTTGCTCAATGCTTGCACCTGATAGTCTGTATATTGATCTATTAACAAGTTTTAATTTAAAAGACTTATGTCATTCATTTTGCATGTAAACATATTTCGATAAATAATTAAATAACAAAGTATTTAAACAATGTGATAAAAATAGAATTTAAATTGTATTGCTTATTAAAACACCAAGCATTGTTTATATGCTAAAGTGAATGATGTCAAGTCGTGATTTTATTTTGGCTTACAATTTTAAAAGCCGCTTTATATCATGGTTTTTATAAGTAAAAACAGACACCCAAAATCACAAGTTGTAATGATTGATATAGTACAGAATAGCATTGTGAATAATTAGATACCTGGTCGATAAAATGCTGATTGTTGTTAATGTTATTACCAAAGATGGAGTTATAGATAGAGGGAATATGGTGGCCCTTTTCTTAATAGCTTAATAATTGAAATGTTTTGTATCTTTTATAAAATGCAAAGTTAACGATATTATGTTGAAACGAGATAAAATGTGATTGATCTTAGATAGGTAAACCGCTATGATTCGTGTTTAGAAACAAATGAATCTATATACTGGTAACTATTCACATGTGTAGCAGATGTATGATTCTCGGAGCGACTTTCGAATTCTTGTAAATATCATCAACCGGCAGTAAGTCAAACTCAACATGAACTTCATTCTATTTTATATTCACGAAATTCGTAAATAGATCTTAAAAAATAGCAGTGGGTTTGCCCACTGCTATTTTTTAAGATCTAAATAAGTTTAAAAAGAGAAATGCAATTTTTTTAATATTGAAAATTTTGTAATGAAGAGTATTCATTAACTTGACTAAATACACACCAATTAATTTGGCAGAAATAATGATATGTTGGATTTATTCACTGTATTTCAACACATGCAGTTTTCACAATAGTGTAAAATGTGTATTGATAGAATTATTGTAAGATCAGTTGAGTTTTGTATAACATTTCTATGGCAAATATAACGAAATGGCATTTGAAGATTATACAAGAATGCTCAAAAAAGCATTCGAACAGATATTATACTATTCAAATCAAGAAATAAATTCATAAAATATTTTATCGACTTTTAATTTCTCCATCCAAGATTTCACAAACCAGCAATCTACAACTGATACACAGATATTGTTGCAACAGAGAACGCAGAACTGGCTTTTGCCAGCGACTTCGCCCGAGTCAAAGTTTAATCACAGAAACAAAGTCACACGTCAAAAAGTGTCCTCGTCCAGGTTTGGACCTTTTTTTTTTTTTTTTTTTTTTTAAGTATGGGAAATCATCAAATGACTTCTTCCGCTCTGGGTGGAGCGGAAGGGCGTGTCAGACTCTTACTGACTAAAACCCATCCGATCCGTGTTCCTTCTAAAGCCCTTTGCGTTCCAGGGCCGCGGTGACTCTTTCGAACAAATTCCGCAACCCTGGCAGGCTCTGGCCCTAGCGGGCCCCGTCTTCTATGCTGACATCTCTTTGAGGCGCGCGTGAAACACAACGCGCCATCGACCCGGGCCTGGTGGTGATCGGACAGCGAGCCACCCAACGCTCGCCGTCCGCAGGCCCGCGCCTACGGTGGCCGGGGATCGCCCTGCGACTCCCGACGCCCGGGGCGTCTTCTCCTGTAGCGGCGGTTGGGGCGAAGGCCTTGCCTTTCCCTCGCGCGGCCCGCCTCCTCCTTCGCTAGCATTACTGCTTCGCAGAAGGAGGTGACCGCTTCCCAAGCCTCATCGCTCCGGACCATGGATTCAACCAGGGCCGGTCGCGAGAGGTCGCCGCCGCTGATCGCCTCGACAAGGACACGGCGGTGCTCAGCCCAAGCAGGGCAGACCTCCACCGTATGCTCCACCGTGTCCTCCAGGCAATCATCACAGTGCTGACACCCGGGCGTGTCCTCCCGCTTAATCCGAAACAGGTACCTTCCGAAACAGCCATGTCCGGTGAGTACCTGCGTCAGGCGGAAGGTGAGGACGCCGTGGCGCCTCTCCAGCCACTCCTCAAAGAGGGGTCTTACCGCCGCAATTGTGGCGTGCCCAAGGTTTGGCCCTGACCTAAAACTATTCTAAATTTCATTGAAGTCCGTCCTAGCTATTGTGGCATGACTAATTAACAAACACCCAAACACTGACTTTCACATTTACTTGGATGTTCTGTTGCCATGCGGCTCCATCTCGTTTTGCTAGCGAAACCATCTAGGAATTGGGCGCCAAGAAAGAAAGGAACAAACGTGACGAAGAAGCAAAAACGAAATCGGTTGATCCGTTGGGGAGCTATGATGCCACAGACAGATACATATGTGAAGCTTATTTAGCTTATGACACCCCTCTATTTTTTTGGGAGATACAGAACATAGCTCGATGTGTCGCTCTGCTGACGCATTGGCCGCGACCATGCTCCTGGTGAAGCGAATATGAGCTGCAGTCATTGTAATCTGTTGCTATAGTTAAGCTTGCTTTCCAAGCAAGCAACTAGTGTTTGTTGCGGAATTTGTTCGAAAGAGTCACCGCGACCCTGGAACGCAAGTGAGTCTGACACGCCCTCCCGCTCCACCCAGAGCGAAAGAAGTCATTTGACGATTACCCATCCTTAAAAAAAAAGCAACCAGTGTTTTGGTCCATAAGATAATGCCATGACCCTAAGGATATGAGTCCATGAGATGTAGGTAGAGATCGCAGTCTTTCCATGTAAAAAGCTAGGAACGGGCGGGTATTCATAGCGATTGACGACTTATAATGACCTGTGCCCTTACACATAATACTTAAATAGATAAGATGTATGGCGTGTTATCATTTGCACGCATTTGACGACAAGTAATGATCAAGTTAAGTGCTCGCGGAGTGCCATTATAAATAGCAATTTATTTCATAAAGACAATGGAGAAATATATTTGTGTAAAGGATATAGAGGAGGCTGCTCTATCAATATTACCGAAACCAGCTCGCGACTATTACAAAAGTGGCGCAACTGATGAACAAACTTTGGCTGAGAATAAACTAGCTTTTCAAAGGTATGTAATTAGTAGATATATATATATCTACGTGTGATTTAGTTGTGGATACAAATAGCTTATCGTTCTTAAAACTGGTTCAACCAAGAAAGGAAGCGTCTTCAGCCCAGCAGGGTCATCTTGTCTTTTTTTTTTTATTCCTTGCTAATGCTTTTTTTCACAGGTTGCGGATTCGTCCAAAATGCCTAGTAGGAGTAAGCCGTTGTGATCTTCGAACTAAAGTATTGGGGCACGATTTATCTTTGCCCGTCGGTATATCACCGACTGCTATGCAACGGATGGCTCACCCTGAGGGTGAACTAGCTAATGCAAGAGGTACCACACCACATCTTACTTATAAATATACACAAGTAGCTGCCGCCCGCGTCTATATCGAAAATAATCCCAAGGAAACATACTCCCGGGATAAAAAGTATCCTAAGTGTTATTCCAGACTATTATCTACCTGTGAGCCAAATTTCATCAAGATCCGTTCAGCTGTTCTGACGTGATTAAGTAACAAACATCCATGCATCCCAACATCCAACCTATCGCATTTATTGTATTAGTATAGATAGGTAGTAATATATTAAAGTAAGTAGGTAATATAGTAAGTGTTTTTGAAAAAGTTTTTCTACTCGGGTTTGCTCCCGGTGATTTAATAGTATAGTATAGTATCGATTTATAAGTTAATTGTTGTGAATTGATTTAGTTACGTTATAATTTAGCTGCCCAAGCAGAGAAGACCATTTTCACACTCAGTACTATTGCCACAAGTTCTATAGAGGAAGTCGCTGAGGCCGCACCTGATGCCATGAAATGGTTCCAGCTATACATTTATAATGACAGGTATAAAATTCTCATATTATTGCCATTGAAATGAGTGAAATAATAATATGTAAAATTTACTATTTAAATTTTCAGGGAAGTGACCAAAAATCTAGTTCAAAGAGCAGAAAAGGCAGGTTTTAAAGCCATTGCACTAACCGTTGATACTCCACTGTTCGGGATAAGACGCGCAGACGTGAGAAATAAGTTTACTCTGCCACCACATTTGAGGTAATCAAAACAGTACAATTTTATCTTACACAATCACAAAACAAAAAAGATCCTCATTAAACTGTCACCATTTTTGTTCTTTACAGGCTGGCTAACTTTGAAGGCGTCCTATCTACAAAGATTCGCAGTACAGAAAGTGGTAGCGGTTTAAATAAGTACGTCGAGAATTTATTTGATAAATCATTGACATGGGACGAAGTGAAGTGGTTGAAAAGGTAATATTATCCTATCCTAACCACAATATCCATCCACCTCCCAACATTTTATAATAACAACCTATAACCGGACTATAATGTATCTATAACCGAACCTTTATAACATTGTTTTATATTGACAGCATTACGACACTGCCAATTATTGCAAAAGGCATTCTTCGTGGTGATGACGCAGTAAAAGCAGTTCAAGCTGGTTGTTCAGGGATTTTAGTATCAAACCATGGAGCAAGACAGTTGGACGGCGTTCCAGCAACGGTAATAACAATCCTACACAATCGTTAAAACTCGTTAGAGAACTTGAGCGCTCGTCATGTCATTGGAATCAAGTTTAAATTAGAAGGTTTGACGTGTGCTCGTGAAATGCAATGACCAAAGCATCGGGCGATTCATATTTAGTATTTTTTGTTCAATACTTCAGATTGAAGCGTTGCCAGAAATCGTAGAAGCTGTTAAAAACTACAGTGTCGAGGTCTATTTGGACGGCGGCGTGTCAACAGGAACTGATGTGTACAAAGCCTTAGCACTTGGAGCTAAAATGGTAAGTCTAAATATTCCTCTCACTATGAAATGACCAAGTTATTCAATTATTAATTAAACGTGTCTTTGTGTCAAATTCAATTGTGAAATGTTTGTGAAAACAGGTATTCGTTGGTCGTCCTGCACTATGGGGTTTAACAGTTGGAGGCCAAGCTGGTGTCCAAAGAATGCTCAATATTTTCCGAACTGAGCTGGAATACACCTTCCAAATAGCCGGTATGCGCCATCTTATTTCTTTTTAGCAATTCTAAGGCTCAAGCTTTAGCTTACTTTTACTTTTTTTTTAGCTTTCTTTTGAATCAAATAACTCGAAAGTAATTTACGTTTCATTTAATCTTTTTGAACCTGACGAAGTTTTTACTATTTATTCAAATTTGTCAATTTTGTTTACTCAGGGACTCCAACTATTGCTGATATCACAAGAGATATGGTTCGCCATGAATCGACCTACAGTAAACTATAAGACCAACGCGTGATTACATAATGATGTCATGTTATATTATTTATTTATGATAATACAAAATGACCATGAATAATTATCTTGTTTTTGTTGTATCGATAAAAAACTTGTTTATGTGGTCATTAGTTTTATGGTAGTCTTTTTAGATAGTGCAAATGAAAGTGTTTGGACCATAGATAACCCTGATCAACAACAGGCTTGAATAAAACGCAAAAGAATCAGATTATTTTATAATTAGTTTTCGGTACAGATTGTAGAGTACAGCAGGCGTCATGTAATTTTCTTTCGGCCACATCGTTCGAGATATTTTCTGAAACGAATATTACTGTATAAAGACGTATAACTGACAGATTATACACAATCTTAACGAAAACAAGTTCATAAAAAGAAAAAGAGCAATTTTTTCTATGAAAAGTGAAAAATAACTGTTTTTTCTAAACTCTCTGAAAAAGTTATTCACTAATTTTTTAGACCTACGTAGCCTATATTGCGTCATGTTTTATTAAAATCGGGTCATTCATTTCCAAGGATAAGGACTTGTGAGTTTATATGAAATACCGGGAGAAGTAAACGCTCGGAGCGAATAGCTAAAATGCTCCGTCGAAAATAAAGCTTAAATTAGGTACCTTAAAATTACATCCATACAAATTAATACCAAGTTTAAGTTTTCTAATAGTCTGCTTCAAGTGTTCATCGGTGAGCATCTTACGCTTGAGCGCAATCGTGTTGTTGCAGGTATTACAAGAGTTGCTCATCTCCATACTGAAGTCCTCAACATGTTTCTTTGACTTCAAGTCAGCTACACCGCCATCTGGCTTATTAGAACAATCGTCTTTCAAAGCAGCATCCCTTCTACGCATGTATTCAGTAAAACTATAGCTACAAGACATTGTGTCTCGTTTAGAAGGCTTATTCAAGCTATCAGTATCAGTATCATTTGCCGTTTCGTGCAAATGACTCTTAGGTCTAAATATATTTTTGACAGTCTTCACAAGAGTAGTGCACGATGTGTTGATAGCGTCAAAGAATCGCCCACTAAATGACTTGTGTTTAATTTCTTTATCAATTTTGCTTCGCTCTAAATGTTTTGCAATTTTCTTCTTGTCTAATTGTCGCTTCATCTTACGGTCTCGTACAGACTTCTGAATAGATCTGCTTGTGCTATTGTTAAAACGCTGGTTTCCATATCTCGAAAATTCGTACAAATCATTTCTCTTAGGGGTAGATGCAAACTGTGGATTGAAATCGTTCGTGTCTAGTGTATTTAAGCGACTTTCGTCTATTTCCATACGGGATTCATAAACATTATTCTGCCTTCCTCTACTTTCATTAGTCTGTAATGTTCTTTGTAAACTTTCAGGTAATTTATAAGCTGTTACAAAATTCTTTATAGCGTGTTTTCTATTCGAATTTTGATTTCTTAAAAATGAAAATGATAGTTCATTTGTATTAAACTGCGAATTGACAGTTTGATAAAGCGTTTGTTTAACATTTCGTGCATAAAACTTATTAGGATTTTGAGGAGCCATGCAGAATTGCTTTCTCTGTGAAATATCATGGACTAGGACTTTAGAGGCGTAGTTATCAGTATTGTTTGGACTCCTGTTCGTCATAATATCGGTTGCAAAGAAAGATTTTAAATGATTAAATTCTTTCTGTGCACCACATTGAAGTATTTCCTTCATAACATGTTGAAAGAATTTGGTGGAATCGACACTGCTTTCTTTGTGTCGGTTTTGGTCGGCCGGGTGCAAGTTAGCTAGGAAAGATTCACTCAGTTTATTATTTTCATTTTTTAATTCATCGACCTCTTCACATGGTGCTAAAATAAAAACTTACAAGTTGATTTATTCATGTAAGTTTTGCATTACCTACTTAAACAAGTCTTAAAAATGTTCTTACCTTCTACTTTCGACGTATAATACAAGACGATCGTAGCCCATTGGCCCAACTGGTAAAAAAAAAAAAAAAATGTCTGGTATAAAAAAAAAGATGATCCAAAGTAAAATAAAATAGGCACTGTTAGCTATGTTACATACTTGTGATTGTGGTCCATACATCAGTAAGAAGTCTCGTAACTGCTGACTAACGCTTGACTTGACAATAAGTGCGACTGCTTCAGAGGAATACTGAACTATTGTGGCTAGCAATTGCAGGCACGCGTCGTTTTGCATCAATTCTCTATAAATTTATAACGAAGACAATCATTATTGCAAAAAAAAAAATGAGTTGACTTGACCCTATAGATGATCACGGGATTTTAGTAGTGCTCAAAAATATTCTGGACATTCTATAGAAATAATTATAAGCCTTTAGGCAACTGCTGCTATGTATGTATCTTACCAGAAGCGCCAAGATTTGTTGATTGACTCCACCCCCTGATACTTAAAACTATTTATCCATGTTACCTTTGAAACAGCGATATCCCGTTACATTCCAAAAACAGACTGATGTTACGTCTGTGGTTCTGCAGTAAGGCCTGCAGAACGTGTAGCACCTCGATGGTCCTCAAACTGCATCTCTGGATACACTGCAAAATCGACAACCAAGAGTTGGTTAGTAGCTTAAAAAAAAAAACGAGAAAAAAAAGAATTTCAGAGACGCAAAGAGGTACGTTTTCTCTTAGCGAGAATCTATTAGCATTTGACTAAGATTTTCCATGCAGTTTAATGTGATAGCCTGAGTAAGTATAAATGACACAGTATTAACTTACCATTGTAACAAGGTGGGTACAATAGCTTTGATTAGCTTCAACACCGCGACACGATTCAGCGAGACACTGGCACAGTGCACGCCAGGCGTCCTGATGCTGAGAGTAAATAATAAAATCATTAACTACGAAAGTGTGTGTGTGTCTATTTCACTACATCATCATCAGCCGTCAATGGCTTGGCCATGCTTGGGTAAGCCTATAATGCCCTAAATATAGGCATTATGGGCTTACCCAAGCATGGCCATATAATGACCAGCCCGGCGTTGCCCGCATCCAATGCATTCCCGAGATTTTCTAGGACCCTACTCACACACTGCATAATCTGACATCTACGTCGGCACCTCCTAAGAAATCTTTAATTCCAGACAGGAGTGGCAATGGTTGGATACTTAAAGGTTAATAAAATTCGTGGTGAATGATTGAATTACCATCATGCAAGTAGTAAAAAGATCACACATGGTAGCTAAACAACCGCTGCTCCTAATCATGTTCCTTGCATATGCGACAAGGCTGTGTTTCCTATGGCTGTCTTCATCATCGACATACAAAACCGCCGAGAGAAAATTTAACGCAACTGTTGTTTTTCTTGGAGGGCATTTTGCTAAGACTTTGCAGATCATGTCATAGATGGGGTTGTATGTAACGATTGCCTCAATATTACCATCCTGAAAATAAAAGGCTTGTTCAAAAACTAATGCCACCATGAAAAGGATAGATATCATAAATAAACGAATATTGTTTTAAATTACATTTAACATTAAATAAGCCGATAAAACTGAGAATAATTTAACTTGCACGTCGATTTCTGTACTGCTATTTAATATTTTCATTAATCCTGGCAAATTGAACGCCTTTCCATTTTTCATTGAAGACACCACATCCTGAAATTGAATGAAGTTTATATAAAGGTTCGAATAAAGACACTGAGGCCTCAATAGTTTTGGGTTTGTGAGGTTTTGACATTCAGATATATTACAAAATTACAAATTATTACTCTTTGAAATGGTCTAAGAAGAGAAACAGCCAAGTGGTCTCTTGAGAGCAGAAAATGCGCTACGCGGTCATCAAATCCACCAAAGTAATAAATTAGCTGTAGGTAGTAGGTAGACATCCCCGTATCTCAGATAAAATGTAGGAAGGAATAAAAACTGCATCGACCATACGCGATTATTTATTGTATGAAAAACTTAAAAAGAGAATATGTTACAGCCATACTATGAGAAAGAGTAGACTTACCTTCAATATTGCAAACTGATTACTTTTCTTATTGTCCATTGTTTCATACAACAAACCAACACAATTTAATTATTATTTCTTTGTCGAAATCTGCATACCACTTGCATTTCAAAAAAGGCAACTTTTACCGCCACGTTACGCCATGCGCCAATTTTATATTTTTGAAGGTGAAGAGTAATTGCTGCAATAGATCATAGTCTTTTCACACATGTCGCGTTTTGTTGAATTTCAATAAGTTGAAATTTGCATAAAGTTAGCATGGGATACAATGGGTATTAATATTTACCCGATTATTTTACATGGACCGACTGCCTGTCTAATTTAGACAACTCAGTGACTAGGTAATATACTACGATACCCATTGTGAAGACTGGTGGTCAGCCGTTCGCGTTTCTGACTACCCGTACCCGTATTCCCGTAACGACTGACATAGATGTACAAATGAAAACCTTGGTTGACTGGTAGAAAAATCCCAAGACATTGTTTGTACCAGTGTTACATGAAGTTTTATTTAACAATAACTAACGGCTGGAGTCCGTCCATCAAGCTAAAAACCGGCTCTTTTAAAAAGTTTTACACAAAAAGCGCTAGCAGTTATGCCTAACTAACTAAGCTTTTTTTTTTTTAAGGATGGGAAATCATCAAATTACTTCTTCCGCTCTGGGTGGAGCGGGAGGGCGTGTCAGACTCTTACTGAGTAAAACCCATCCGTGTTCCTTCTAAAGCCCTTTACGTTCCAGGGCCGCGGTAACTCTTTCGAACAAATTCCTTAACCAACTAACTAAGCTCTAGCGAATATAGTTGGTACCATTTTTTTTGCTGCGGGACTGCTTGCGTGAGACAGACTATGTGCGTGCCTTCTGATGCTCGAAAGGGTCTCGCCGGTCTCAGTATGAAACTGATGATCCGTCCAGATTTCGGCAGTCGTCGCTTTACTTTAGATTTATCAATTTGGGCGCTTTATTTAGTCACGAGCCCCGAGCGCACAACACTAAAGAACCAGTTAAAAAGACTTTTTAATCTGTGCTGCCGCACGCGTCAAGCAGTCAAGTATTGTGACTGTCAATGTCAAACCACATTTTTTCTAACCAATGTCTGCTAGAGTGTTTACTGTTTTATTTTGTGAAAACCGACGATTAAGAATTGTAAATATCTCTAAAACAAAAAGGGACAAACGAGTGTTAGGATGGATGTTGGAGAACTGCTTTCTTTTAAGGTAAATCATATTTACACCAGAGTAGTAAATGTATTAAGATTTGTTTAACATAGACGGGATCGGAACGTATTACTTAGAAGTTTTACTTTATTTAATGTTGATTACTATATTATTATAGCCCACACCGACGCCCAAGAGGCCAAATGAAGATGACAGTGGCGACTCGGATGACGAAGGCGCGAGAGCTTCAAAAATGCGGCGAATGGCGAGGTCTAAATCCGATCATCGTGTGTTGCTGTCGTTGAGTACAACTCTGCCTAAGGAACCCACCATCACTGATAAGGAAAGAGAAGATATTCTTCGATTTGTTGAGACTGAAGCCACTGAGGTACCTAACTATTAATCTTATTCATCATTCATAATTTCTCTGTCACAATAATGCAAAATGAATACTGAAAATGTAATACAATTATTTTGAAAAAGATAATCTGAAATTTTATCATTATTTTAGGGCGACATTCTTGATGAAACTGCAGTTAAGAAATTAGTATTGAATTTCGAGAAGAAAACTCTGAGGAACAGAGAGATGAGAATTAAGTTTCCAGATCAACCAGAAAAGTTTATGGACAGTGAGATAGATTTACATGAAGCCCTGCAGGTATAGTAGCACTTTCTTGCAGCTTATTGAATTAAATTTACAAGCTTCACATGATATATAATCTTATGCTATCAAGATTGTAAATAATTTCTAGTCATATATGTGTACATTTTTTAATGTGCATTTGTTGCATTTAATTTTATCTATGTTCACCCTCAAAGGCTTTAGCACTCTTAAGATGGAAGATAGAAGCAAACATCGGAAGATGTAAGACTTGTGTGTATACTTGAATTTATAATTAGAGATTACTTGAATCCTTTGCAACCAACTCAAGTGTTGACTTAGCATTGTATATTTTGAGTTAACAATTGCTTTAAAAAAAGTCCTAAAATAAGTATGGGTTGCACTTGAATTCTGATTTCAAATACAGCCAACGCAAATTATTTAAAACATTGGTTGTTGACAGGAACTGAGTGCAGTAGCCACAGTGCCAGACCAGTACCCTCTACTGGTGGACTTGAAGTGTATAAACTCATTGCTGGAGTTGTTGTCACATGACAACACAGATATATCTACTAAAGTGGTGCATCTGCTTCAGGTACGTCAATTTTCTTTGCTAGTACTAAGTTGGGTAATAGACTGATATCACCAAAAACCTACACTTGGTTGGACCTTAACATTTCCAAGTTAGCTAATGGGTACAATGTTGTAGGAATTGACAGATGTGGATATTCTCCATGAGAGTGAGGAGGGTGCAGACGAACTGATCAATGCTTTGGCAGAGGCTGAAGCTCCAGCCTTGTTGCTGCACAACCTTGCACGCCTTGACGAGTCAGTGCCTGACGAGAGAGATGCTGTTCATGACACCTTAGGTAAAATTATGAAAAATTTAATTTAAGAGACTTATTACAATAGTAAGCAGCGGCATAGCTAGCACTCGTGATAACTGGTGCGACAAAATGTAAAAAAAACATAAAAGAAGGACCAGTGCAATGTTTTTATTCCAGTGAATATTGATTTTTAGCAATAATAACGAATGAAAAGTAATGTGAAATGGAAGGTGTTTAAAAACACCATACAACATCTGGTGATGCCACTCCTGTTAATTTATTAGATCAGGGCTCCCAGACATTACTTTTTTCTCAGTAACAAAATGTTTGAATAATAATAGTGTAATTTCAAAGTCGGTCTGACGGCCAATTTTTTGTGATGACGTATTTCACAAATCCTGGCAGATTTTAGTTTTCATTATTCACACCTAGTAAATAAACTATGCCAAATTTCAGCCTTGCGAATAGGATCTCAGTGGCGAGTGCGACCAGATCTTAGACTATTACAATGACTAATTAGGCATTCAAATATTACTAAATTACTAATTATTTAACAATATTTTATAAAAATACATAAAAATCGTGAAAGTAATCTAGTCGTTTTATAGCTTTACCACCATAGCTATACTTGTAAAATTGCCGACGCATCGGCCCAAGCTAGCAGGTTTGCGTATGTTCAAAGTACCTACATACTAACACTTATGGTCCCACACATTTTGTTGCTGGAAAATAAGTAAGGACTGGATCTTTACCGCGAAAATGTAAACTATGACTTTAAAACAACTTTTTTGGCAATAAATTAAAGTGTTTCAATTTTTTATTTATATGGTGGTCTATTCTAGATGGAATTATTTAAAATGAAAGCGAAATTAAAATACCGCGTTGCCTTATGGGTGTCACACTTAAACGAATGTAACCCTGTAAATCATCCTTTTGGTTTAGAAGTAATGAGGCTGATTTACTTGTTGTTTTAACAAAATATAATTTTGCAGGGATCATAGAGAACTTAACAGAATTTAGAACTGAATTGAGTTCAGAAGTTGCTAAACAGGGTTTCATGCAATGGATACTTAAAAGACTGAAGGTAATGCACCCATCAACCTAACATTATCTACATTTTTTCATTCATTTTCATCCAATAATAATTTTTATGTTTTCAGTTGAAAGTGCCTTTTGATGGCAACAAATTATATGCCACAGAAATTTTATCGATCCTGTTACAAAATACGCCAGAGAATAGAAAGTTGTTAGGAGAGCTTGATGGTATTGATGTTTTACTGCAGCAGTTGGCGGTAAGTGACCAAATATTATTTGTCACGCAAATCAAAAGATATTATCACATTTTGACTACACTTTACAAAGCGTCTTTTCGTACAAAAATATGCACAGTCCAGTTTTCTCTTTTCTTATATTAAATTCTCTTGCATGTTGGACTGCATCGTTGGATTTTTGAAATTATATTTCCATTTCCCCAAGAATCAAACAATATTGGAAGGAAAAACGTTTACGTCATATGTAATTTTTTCCACAATTGGATCCTTAACTATACATAACACATATAGCGATAATATCGGATGGTGTAATACTATGGGTGTTGCGTTTTTTCTTTCAAAAAACATTTTTTTTTAATTTCGGACTAATAATCAGTTTTCACAAATACATGATATAGTTTTCGTTTTCATCAAAATTGGGCCCGAGACTCCTTTAAGTATGTTTTGCGATATTCCTAGTTTCGGTCATCCATTGCCACTTGAAAAATTCAATAATGTATATTCGTATTTCCACCCAGTTCTACAAACGTAATGACCCGGCCGGGGCTGAAGAGCAAGAGGCAATGGAGAACATGTTCGACTCGTTGTGTTGCGCGCTCATGGAGCCCTCCAACCGCGACCGCTTCCTACGCGGCGAGGGGCTGCAGCTCATGAACCTTATGCTCAGGTATTGTTAAAACTCAGGCTTATTTGTTATGATCATTTTGTCCTATGTTTATTTATGCACTTCTTTAACTATGCATCAACGCCAAAACTCCCGACAGCAATTTTTTTTATTAATTTCCGGTCGTACCTAGAAACGACCGGACATACATTGGCTTTTCCGTAGAGCTTCTGTATATATCTTCAGACATTTTTTGTGATGATGTAACACCAAATGGAAGTATGCTTAACCTTTTGAACGCCAGAACATAAATGCATCGGCGTGCCCCCTACGCCAAGCCACAAATTTACCGTACTTTTTATCACGTATTTGTGACGTTTGGCGTACAGGGCACGCGCTACTCACCTATACGTGACAGTGGCGTTTAAAAGGTTAATAAAAGATTTAACGTTCTAGGGAAAAGAAAATGTCTCGGAATGGATCACTAAAAGTGCTCGACCATGCGCTCGCAGGCCCCGAAGGTCGCGATAACTGTAATAAGTTCGTAGATATATTAGGACTGCGCACTGTCTTCCCGCTGTTCATGAAGACACCCAAACGGAAAAGAATATTAACAGTTGACCAACATGAAGGTACCTACGTTACTTGTTAGGGTTCTGAACATCCGTAAGAAACGGAAAATTTCAAAAAAAGTTTATCAAATTGCACCATGTGACATTTTAAATGAATATTCGTTCAGAACGCGAGTCCGACTCGCACTTGGCCAGTTTTTTTTTGTTAATGTCAATATCATAAGTATTATCAATTGGAACCTTGTCTTCATAGCATAAGTTCAATACTAAAGCGAAATATCTACTTGGTAGTAGGTATTTCGCTTCAACACACTTCTGATTACTATTTAAACTAGCTTACATATTTTTTCAGAGCATGTCGTTTCTNTGTCAATATCATAAGTATTATCAATTGGAACCTTGTCTTCATAGCATAAGTTCAATACTAAAGCGGAATATCTACTTGGTAGTAGGTATTTCGCTTCAACACACTTCTGATTACTATTTAAACTAGCTTACATATTTTTTCAGAGCATGTCGTTTCCATAATTGCCTCAATGTTGCGTAATTGTCAAGGCAGTCAAAGACAACGGTTACTAGCAAAGTTCACTGAAAATGACCTTGAAAAAGTGGACAGACTTCTAGAGTTGCACTTCAAGTACATGGACAAAGTGGATCGTACCGAAAAGGAAATGGAGGTAATTAAAATGAAACTTTAAACTTAAAACGGTAATGTAAGTTCTCTGGATGCGATAAAGCAGATGTATCACTTGTATCATGGGATTAGCTGCCAACCGACGCCCGAGCCTATTGATTCTACTCGACACTTGAACCCCTTCAAGTTATTGTTTGTGTTTGTTTATCAGACGTCTAAAGATGAGTCCAGATTAAGTAACATGTTGTATAACTTATGCTATAAAACACGTCCACATTATTTAACATTGCAACACAAAACAAGACTGTACCGTATTGATCGTCCACACTAATAAAATATGTTAAATAACTTTAGTTTTATAACAATTTAGTCTGAACTCCCCTTAAGCTATTAGACAAACTTTATAGAATTATCTAGAAATACTGTTCTGATTTCGAAATTTTGCTGGTGGAAAGCTTCTCTATCCCCGAGAGACTTAGACCTGTCGTATGCCCGGGGAGCCAAACTTGTCTAGTTAGTATTGTATGATATAATACTTATTTCATGTATTTATTCGCAGCAAGAGGGAGACGAGTTAGATGACGATGCACAGTATCTGAGAAGATTGTCTGGTGGACTCTTCACATTACAACTCATTGACAGGATTATTTTAGAGGTAAATGTTGTATATTTATTAGTTGTTTTTTTAATATGTGTAATCATGGAGTTTCTTGTCTATTCTTCGCCAAAAGAATCTGCCTTTGCGAATGGACTGTAGTCACTTTATTATTATTTTAACTGTAATTGATGACATTCAAAAGTGCCGTTTAATGGCCTAATTGAATTAAACGTTTTGTTTTTGACTTTGTTGCAGTAAGTCTTTTGAACAATCCCGCAACCCTGGCAGGGTCTTTCTTGGCCTAACATTAATACTGCATGTTGTTATAGGTGTGTACTGCGGGCTCGTCGTCGGTGAAGCAGCGCGTGCAACGTGTGCTGTCTCTTCGCGGAGGATCGCTGAAGATTATTCGACACGTAATGAGAGGTAAGTGGAATAGCGTTTAGATATGAAAGTATGCATAGTCAGAAATCTTAGACTTAATAGAGCATAGTTTAGCCACCACCATAGACCATAGTTTATCGGTAATGTCTGCTATGAATGGCCTTCTTGTTTACAGAATACGCGGGTAACCTCGGTGACGCTGGCAGCGAGGAATGGCGTCAACAGGAACAGCAACATATACTGCAACTTGTAGATAAATTCTAAATAATTATAAGATACTTTCTTCTACTATGCTTTGTTGTTTTATTCTGCGTTACCTTAAGAATAAACTCCTGGAAATAACCCAACGTTGCTTATAGTCTTCCAGTACATTCTTACAACTTGGACCTTTTATTTCGATACCTTCGATTGAATGAACCTTCATGTCTTCGAGTCCTTCTGTATTTTTGTTTCTTCATACATCTGCTTTTTTAGAGTTATGTATGTCCGAATGTAAATCGGAACCTTATAAGATCACTCTTATGTCATTATGTCTCATACTCTTATGTCATTGAATCAAAGACGTACTCGGAACGTAAATAAATTTTGAACATATTTTATGGGAAAAAAACAGAGAAAACTGTGGCAAGTGACACATCAAACAAGGGCTTTTGAGTTCTCACTTTAGCAAAAGTATGAGCTCACTTTAAATAAAGTCTCAGTCTCAGAGAGTAACCTCTCTCATATGGTGGCACATTTGGCGTATTTGCGCAAATATTTTCCTGAATAGATTGTTTAAAAATGAACATTATCGCGATGGTTTTCGGGTATATTTTCTATTATCCAAGTAATGCGAATATTTTGACAAATTAGTCAAATGAATTGCCTCCTTTAGGGTGTTTCCACACCAACCGATCGATCGTCGATCGCTGGTATGGTAGAATGGATTAGTCGACGTTGATCTATAATTAATTCTACTACACCAATCGGTCGATCGATGGTAGAATGGATTAGTCGACGTCGATCGGTAGTTTCTCCTTCTTTCTTCGATCAGCCAAAGCTACCACACCAATCGATCAATGTCCATCGATTGGTCTACACCAATCGATGGACATTGATCGATTGGTATTACTACTAATACCCTTATAAAAGACTTGATTGGACAGTAGTTTTAATTGAAGTTGTAATAATTCGAGAGCAGTAGTTGTGAATAAAAAATACATGTAACAATCGAATAATTTTATTGAATGCATATTTAATTAAAATAATAATTAAAAATTATAAAATTCGCTAACAATAAACAATAAAAAATAACAAACTACATAAACATAATTCTGCATGTAAATAAAATAATGCACAACATTTTCTTTTTCAATAAAGAATTGCGTAATTTAGAAAAATAAACTTTGTAACAAGTTAACTTGAAGCTGTTTTTGTGCTAACATAAGATACTTACTTTCATATTTTTTTAACTCGCTTATCCCTGGTTCAATAAGGAACTCTTCAGATTAAGTCTAAATGACCATTATACCAACAATAATTATAGAAGTTGACAATTGATTGCCCACAGTTGTGGTCTACAACATTCCAACGGTTCGTTTCTGGTAGGTGTCGTAAACTGCCACGTTCAAAGTATGCTACATGGATTTGTCCTTAAAATGCTATACTGGTCCAAAAATCGCATTCTGAACATGTTACAATGTAATATTTCGTAGTAATAATGCCTATTAAACTTTACATTTTATATCCCACTATTTTACTAACTTTTCATTTCATGAAAACAACTATCTAAAATTACTAGTCATATAAAATATTATCCGATCGAAATTTACCAAAAGGGATACTTGGGGTTGTATTTTGGGTCGGCGCGGAGTTCGATTCTAACGCATCACCATTCATTGAGTTCATTGAGGTTCACTGGGCGTTGTTACATACGAGTGTTACAAGTTGCGCTCGACGCATACAACTCTCGTGTTTATGCTACTCTATGGAACTTTACACCCAACTTAGCGATCGGAGAGTTGAAATTCAACACTAATATTCGGTGTTCCTTTGAGTGTTTCCTAGTGTTAGTGAAAACAAGCATGTAACTCGTTTTTAAGCAGTTCGTGTTTCACCCATGATCGAGACCTAAATTTTATCGGATAATATTTCAAGTAGAAAGAATTTTAACAGGCCCACAATCTGCACCTATCACATAATTTGTCGAAAACTTTATTTACTAAGTTATGCTGTCGGTATATAAATTGTGACAACCTTCTTCACCCTCTCCAAAATGTCCTACTTTTCATTCACAACCATTCATTATTATTTTCATTCTGTGAGTTCATCGTCTATTTAAAACACACATGACATTTTTTTATACACTGCCCTGGAAATGTTTTAGCTAATACTGCTTTAAATGCCATCTAGCGCAAATAAAAATCTGCACTATGGTGTGTGTTTAAGAATATTAGGTATTTAAACAACATAAAAGCATGAGGAATAATTCTAATAAAACTCGCATAATTTTTATAAAATAAATGTTCTAAAATAACAAATTCCTCATTTCCTGTAATTTATAAACCTTGACCTATAACTATAATATAGATAAGTACAGAAGTTGCTTTAACTGGCTTTAAGTGAAACTGATACATAACTTTTATTTTAGTTACATAATAATTAAGTTCTACATATATTATAACTACATGCAACCTAGGTGTAAGCTGAACTCGTTTGGCAGAATATTGAGTTTTAAAAAGTAATAAATAAATTCTAAATAAATCCATGTGGGTTTATCTTCTTTGTATCACGCTGACTCTCGATTCTAATCACTAGGATATTGCTCTGTCTCGAATTACAAAAGGTTTGACTTTGCAGTTGTCTAGAGCCGTAAATGTTATAAAATGCGAGATTTTTTGTTAAATCTAAGGTAAGGTCACATTGGGGTCTCTAATCTAAATAACTCGCTTGTAATATTAAATGTATTTAAGATAATTATCACTTTTAATTCGAATATATCTCGTCACAAGATAAAAGTTGCAATCTTGTCACTGGCGAGCAGTGACGGGAAGCTGCGACGTCACAATACACTGGGGAATGTTAAAATAAATACGTTTTCGATTTGACTTGTATCCTGTGCCGAACATTGGGCTTATATAACAGACTAAGGTAGCGATGCCGTCCTGTATAAATCTCGTCAGAGTAAACAAAGTAAGGCAAGTCTAATTACAAATAACAACAACGACATCTGTGACTGAACTAGGCGCGTGAGGCGGAACTACGGAACAGAAAAATACGAAATATATCACCACCTTGTTAAATGTTTCCGATAGACGTATCTAATGTTTAAATATTCAATTAGAAGTTTGACTTCTTCCTGGTTCTGGTGTGTGTGCGTCATTACATTATTTCGTCCTTCTATAGCTTTATTTTTCTTTTCTGAATTCCTACCAACAGATACATCTGTTACATTTTAATAAGTGAAGAGCGAGTATCGCCACTGAGAAAAAAGTAATGGAGCTTAGCGTTCGCTTATATCGCGTCTAGTTAATAAGTACACAGATGTCGTTGTTCACAAGTAGCTAGAAGTGCTTCGCACAGAAGGCACGGTGCCGGCCGCGCCGGGTTAGGGACAGTCCTTGCTCAACATTTTGCTGAACGCCTTCGGAATGTCTTCGTTGGTCTTGGACACTGTGCTGCTGCCCAGCAGTGTGGGCGCAGGGAACGTGCCCATTTGTATGCTGTGAGCAGTCTTCAGTAGGTCGTAGTTTATCTTTTCGGAGACCACTGAGTCTTTCCTGGAAGGTTGGAAAATATCATCAGAACTGGAGCTTATTGTCGAACAAGGATGATTTTTATATTGTATAAAACCCGCCTTAATAAGAACAGCCTCGCCATCCGATGACAATTTGTAGCAATATAAATAAAAGTGCCCTCGTATCTCACTCCTGCCTAAAACTAGACTTTTATATCTAATGTATCACACATACCAAATAAAAATTCCAAATAATTTTAATAAGTATATAATGTCACCTGAAAAATTGCATACTCCCCTAAGATTGTAATAAATCTTTAATAGATTATAATTTCTCGATATATTATGAAAAAATCGTTTTGTATAGGTACAATAAATCCCTTTCAAATTCAAAAGTTTCCAATATAACGGTATGTTATTAAGAAAAAAAAAATACAATTTCACGCGATAGTTGGCAATCTTACGGCGTTTGCCATTGTCTGGTGACATGTATAAAAACGATGTATTGATTTAAGCATTTCGGTAGGTGGGGAGTAGGGTTGAACCCCCAAATCCTTCCACTGCCTAAAGCTTAGCAAAGATAAACTCACTTGTATTGCGGGTGTGAGGTGACGAAGTTGCGCATCCACGAGGCCATGGTGGAGATCTCCCCGGAGGAGCGGCGCGCGATGAGCTTGAGGTACTGCTGCACCGAGCAGTGCGTGTCGGCGTCCACGTCCATGCCCGACAGGTACGACTCGATCAGCGGGATCAGCCCGGGGAAGATGCCGTCCTGTTACACATACACACATTAGTCTGTTTATTAGGGAGCAAACGGTTTTAGAAACTTCTCAGATAAGTAAAGAAAAGATATTCTAAGTTTAAAAAAAAACTTGGGTTAGGCTTTACAAAAGTGACATTCGACCAGCGGTAGCATGGCGAAGACGATTGTCAGAAGCTCAAAAACCACGCCAACCACATCAATCCCTTATATTTTGGCATTTCGGCAATTGCCATCGCTGACGGAATGCCACGTTGTTTAGCGCCTCAGATATTGATTTGCTGCTAGAATGCATTTTAACAAATCCTATGGTTTCCCCATTGCATTGTACACCGGTTATCCTACGAAATAAAGTGTAGTGCCTACACATACATTAAGCCAAGGGCGAGGTTATCATAAATTATGGCAAGGTATATATTTTCTTATTGGTAATAACCAGAGATCGGAATAGGTTACGTTTACCTAATGTTCGTGGAAGTAACATAGAGTTGATAATACCTCCTCTAAAATCCCGGAATCATAAACATGACGATTGTATCCCGGGATTTAAGAAATTGCAAATTACTTATTTCGCTTTGAATACATTTGAACAAAATGATTATATTGAAGAATCTTATTATGTTCTTAGAGTTCTGTACCTACTAGAACTGTTCAATTAAATAGCATTGTTTTAGCACCACTCTTTCTTCTTTTGATTCTTCAAATCAATCATTTGTAACTATACTCAACGTCCAGTTCATGTTTTTATAATCCCGTGTTTTAATTGTCATGATTCCGGGATTTTACAGGAGGTATTATTAACTCTATGTTACTTACTTCCACGAACATTAGGTAAATATAGTCTACCTATCACGATCTAATAATAACTCATCGTAGGGTAAAGGAAAACGTCAGGATTTCCCTCTATGGAAAAGAATAGCCAATCGACATTCATTGTTTTATTCTAAAGTAAATAAAACAGGTTGAATTAGATCATCCTTTTATTATTATCACTTATCCTGTTTATTGAACTTGGACGGTGAAGCACCTGTATCAAGTTTGGACGGTGACGCGCCTGTATCGAGTGTGGAGTAGGCTTTTAATTAGAGTATAAGTATGTTTTATGGTCGCCACTAAACGCATTATCTTCACGTCGATTGTAGAAGAATATAAGCATGAAGTTATTTTTCATCGCTCATGCTAATATCGTGTTGAAATTATTGTTATGACTCCATGTGTAATAGGTACGACTTCCCGGCCTGAGTGCCTGGACTTGGGGTTTTTGTCATTGTTCGGGTATATTTTTGCAGGTGACATACAAGTGGCTAGCACGTGTGCAGGAAAATGTTTACTTATATTCATCGTAAATCGTTCATCCTTTCATCATCATGCTTTCTTTGATTTTCCCTCCTGACTGAATCATCAAAATTATCCTCAAAAACCCGACGAGTCACGTGTGTAAGAACCAGTGATCGGCGTAGGTAGTGTTATATTTGGTTAATGAACCTGAATGATAATGGTTTAAGATATCATGTGTGCACGACGACATATCAAACTACTAACTTCCGGTATAAGCTGGTCCCGCGCGGTGCTGTTTGCCACATTACTTTCTGGTCCCGGGATTCAGAATGCATATCCAAGTTAAGATAACGGTGACGTTGACGGGGAATAGCACTACATACGCCGATCACTGGTAAGAGTAGATCAGATCACCCGTGGGCTAAAGACGTCGGCTAGGGATGGGCTGGATCTAACATTTATTATTTGGAGACGAATGGCCGGACATTGACGCAGACGTCGTAGTGGGCCTCGGTGGCGAGGACGGAAGGACGGCGGTCGGGGTTTGCGGAAAGTGCTAGTTGCGTAAATTATCGCCAGTTCTCTAGATATAAAAATGCAGTGTTACTATTTGTGTGTATATTCTATGGACGTTTGATTCCTGCTGCAAAATGATACTGAGCAGTTAGTCTGTTACCTTTCCATTAACAATCTGGTCGATGGTCATCTCGGTGTAGAGCTCGGCGGGGTCGCAGGCCTGCTTGGCGAGGTCGGTGGGTGCGCCCACGTCGCGGCGCCACCAGAACTTCTCGCTGAGGCACGCGTTCCGCCGCTGTGCGCGCTGCATGTTCTCATCCACCTGGTCGTATAAAAACATGCATAAAGAGTTGGTAAAGTATTTTTAATCATAGGTATTTATTGCATAATATTACCTATTATCAACAAAACCACAACCTTTATTCACCACAATCAAAAAGTAGTGATGAATTCACTCATTCGTGACTGACACCGATCCATGTTAATTCAAGTAACTAAGATCTCCATTCGTAACTAAGTTTCATAAATATAATCTCTTATCCTAATCTGGATGGGCAGTTCGAAAAAAAAACAAGCTGCGCTTTATCTTTTTCAATTTTGTTTGATTTGAAAAGGCCTGAGATGTGCAAGTTTCATTATTCCATTGCCGATATTTGGAAAAGGTCTCCTCCATGGTCTTACACTGTCCGTGTATTGTTTGTTTTTTTACTTTAAATTAAGGAAAACGTAAGTCCATCTTGTAAACCTTACCTTGCTTATAGGCATGACGAAGTTGAGCCGGTAGGACAGGATGACCCTGGTGAGTAGCACCACGAAGCAGACGTAGGCGGCGTTCTCGAAGTCCGTGAGCTGCGCCTCGCACGGGCGGAACTCTACGCGCCAGCCGATCGGCGAGTTCGGCGGCGGCGGCTTGAAGCGCATCGTCTGCCAGTTCGTCGACTGGATGTTCTGTACACAAAAAATGGCGATTCGTTACTATCTTCGTTATAAAAAATATAACACACATATGCATCTACAAATATGCAATTTTATAAATGAAACTACATTTTCAACTTGGCATCCGAGAAGCCCAAAAGAAGACTCGTTTAGTGTTATTAACTTATTATTTATGTTTAATTTGTTTTCACGCTCATAAGGACGATAACCAGCTTGTTTTTGCAAAAAAAAAAGGCGGCAATTTCTAAATTGTGGGTTAAATTAAGATGAGTCTATAAGGAAGGGTGTTGGTCAGCGTTGCGTGTCATGTGAGTCGCAGGTGGTGATCCCGCTAATTTCTACAGTAAAAAAAATCTGTTGTCTCTCTGTACATTTTGTCGTGTTATGCATCTATGAATGTAGATGGCAGTCGTTTTTTTTCGCGATTTTGGGTTGGTCCCGTCATAAAAGTTGTTCATTATCTTAATAGACCCCTTTTCAGGTTTTGCGTTAATTCTGTAACACGTTGTATAAAAGCCAACTCACCTCAAAATGATCAGTATCATTGTTGTCATCCTGGTGGACCTTCTCAGAGAACAGCGACACCGTGTCCCTGATGAAGAGGTGCGCGACGTGCAGCGCCAGCGGGTGGTCGATGCCGCCCTCGCGCAGGCGCCGGTACAGCCCCTTGTCGTGCACTATGTTGATGTCGTTGTACCTAACATACCGCACACGTTACTAACATACACTATTAGAGCGAAACGTTTCTCAAATAATAATGATAGCCCTCCTGACTGATGTCGGCAATGGCGGCCAATCTCAACGGAGATTAGCCATCGGCGCGGGACATATTATAGTGCACATTTGCACAATTGTGTGCGCAAGCACAGGTGCACTCACACTTCCATTACGCTCATAGAACGATGAGACCGTCAGAGAGAGGTCTGGCGCAGGACCAACGGTTTAACGTGCGTGTCTCTAATGTAGAGGTGCCGACGTGCATTGCGAGCAAGGTTGACACTATGTTTACTAACAGTTGCACTATTATACAGCTGTCACTAAGTACTAAAACTAAGTACTTATTGCAAGCCTCGAAGAGGGTCAAGAGTCTACATTTCTTGTCAAGCCAAGACTCATTCCTAATGTCGGATTGTTTTTTGTGTGTGAAATCGAAAGGGCACTCAGTCAGCCGTAAAGCTAGGTTCACATTGTTTGTCGTGTAGTGTCCTGGCGTGCGGGATACACCAATCGCCAACGAATCTGTTCGAGCCTGCGTCATATCACAACGAGATTTGTAACTGCATCGAAAGGCGCAACGACACGACACAACATACTAATGTGAACCCAGCTTTAGTGGTTAGTTGCCACTGTATGTAATCTGTTACGCGAGCCACAAGAACAAACAAGACAAAACGCAGTTCTCGTGAGACATACTTGGGAGAACTACACTTATCTATTTCTATTAAGAAGCTAGTTGATACCTGGAAGATATGTCTTGAATTATCGTAAATATTTCCTACGGTGCCACCGTAATCTTATCACACCTCTATCGAAACCAAAGCAGATATTTCACTAATTATAAATTACGACTAATCAGATTTCGTCACGGGGTGCGGCGTAAATTATGTTTGACTGTCCACAATTTTTGTTTTTTTGTAGAAACAATACTGATAGATAAGTGATAACATTTATGGCTAATTGACCTATAGCTTGGCAATACCTATACGAATTACTCCTTTAATCATTTTTCTCAAGATATTGGCAAAACAAAGATTACGATTCAGTTTTATCTGCTATTAGACCGAGTATTGATGAATGCACTCTGCGGAATTAATTAAAAGAAACGGATTATTTCCATCAATGCAGCAATGAGGAGATCTGGCAGTCTTGGAGTTCATTGCGAAAATTTGCCTTTTCTTGGTTTAAACATTGACATGACAATGACAATTGTTCTCCACTTGAACAAAAAACCTTTATTATAATTTATTTTGTAATCTGTGATTTACTACACTTTACTCCAGTAGGTAACTGATAACTATAGACTATCATGCAAAGTACATTTCTTAATTTTTTACCGAAACCTATAATAGACGCTTGTAACCTGTATTCATCCGTATTTTTTTTTATCTCCACCGATATAAATCAGATCTCTATCTTTAAGGTTGAACACACTTGAAGCTTGTGAACAATCGCTGCAACAACAACTACCTATATATCAAATCAACAATCTTAATAAACTAAATATGAATTGCACAGCTACACTACATATCGCAACTTAATTTGGCAAAAGAGGCCACTGGAACCACACACAGGAACCGGCGACGCGGTAGGCCCAGGAGGAGATGGCGTGACGAGTTTGTCTCTTAACTACAGCAACTGCAGATATAGCGAAGGACAGAGATAATTGAAAGGAAAGACAAAAGATCTCTGCCCTACAGTGGACCACAACGGGCTCATAATAATAATGACGACACGGTTGGCGCAGTGGTTGAGCGATTGGCTGCTGCGCTGCGTGTCGCGGGTTCGATTCCCACACGGAACAAATATTTGTATGGCCTACAGTTCCGGGTCCGGCTGTTTGAGTATGTAAGTTTGTATGTTTGTCCTATATATCCTAGTGTGTGGCCATGTAAAACAAATAACAATGAAGTGCACTTACTTTTCATTTTCCGGTGACAGATAAGACGAAATGGAATCGTAGCGAGACTTGTTGATACGGAACTTGTTGTTCTTGAGCGGCTCGAGGCCACGTTCCTCGCGCGTGCGGCAGTCCACGGAGCCCGCGATCACGTTCCAGCGACAGTCCACGTCGGTTAGGAAGCCGCGGAAGATGGGCGACGCCGCTGATAGAGCCAGCTACACACAATACAAAATAAAGTATAAAAAACTGTAACCCGACTGTAGAAAAGTACGAAAGAAGATATGTTTTACACATAAATTTATTTATAATTGGCTAACCACCAACTGTAAATACTGTACAAATGTTTAAATAAATAGAAAATTTTCTAAATAGAAAATCATTATTTAAACATTTGTAAATAACACATAACAACATACACACAACACACACACATACATACACACACACACACCCTTACATACATTTGTATAACATTTGTGTTTGTTTGTTTTGTTTGCAATTTGTTATAGGTGAGCACCGCATGCCCCATAAAAGTAAAAACTAAATTGCTGCAAGTTTACATTTTGCTTTAAATTAATTTAAAAAAGGACAGGTACCTAAATGTAAAATTAAAATTACAAGCCTAATATGACAAAACGAAAATTAGAAAGAAAAAAAAATACACTAGGTACAAACAAACATGAAGGCATAGCCGTGGTCGCATGCCTGGATACCATGTTCTATACATTCCTGTTGGCTTTGCCGTAGTCGGGTTAAAGTTAAAAAGTAGTTGATTCAAAGAAATGGGTTTTAGCTGGTTTTCTGATCGGGAAGTTCTAGGAAACATCTATGTAGGTAATTGATTTTTTTATGGACGCATACTATGAAAGAAAGAAAGAAAGAAAAATGTTTATTTGGGACTCGCACAAGACAAACAAACCAGTAAAATAAAATTAATAACTAAACAGTATAATAAAATAATTATCTGTGCGAGGCCAAAATGGTCCCTATCTCAGCTTATGCTGCGCCATGTCTATGGTCGAAGCCAGATAAATTTGCAATATCGGTCATTGCCCTTTCGTTAATATCTCTTCATAGATACCTGGAGGTTAAATAATGAATCGTTTTTCATTACTAGAAAATGTAAACGATCACGATAGATGTCGATTCAGGATAGCTTTATGTCTTTGTTTCTGTTTTTGGAACTAAGTACCTATGTCAATAAATGTATTTCATATGTAAAATAAAAAACGAGTTATCGCATTATATGAACCTATCGAGATGGTATAGGTATTCCTAATGAACTTTATTTGTTACTTGCTATCTGCAAACATACCTAAACTACTTACTACATAATTATGGTAATTATAGTACGACGGATGTAATCGATGTCGATTGTGACCTCTTCACTGCGGGCTCCGCGTTGTACGTCATGCGGCCATACCCATGAAACTTATTATTTTTACAATTTTACTGATACGAGTAGTGCACGATTGTGCAAAACGGGCAAGGTCGTTTGCAATATTTCTTAATCTTTTATCGATATTTGTATGATTTTCGTCTAGCTTTTTGGAACAGTCACAGTATTCATAATTTTTGCTATTTTTTTTTGTTGGGAAATCATCAAATGACTTCTTTCGCTCTGGGTGGAGCGGGAGGGCGTGTCGGACTCTTACTGACTAAAATCCATCCGTGTTCCTTCTAAAGCCCTCTGCGTTCTAGGGCCGCAGTGATTCTTTCGAACCATAACCTAAAAAGTTTAGCAAATCTAGCAGGGGAGTTTACTCCTTAAGAAGACGATATAACTCGGGGTCAGCGCAGCACACTTCTTCCATTCTCCTCGGTCAACCGTCACGCTATAATTCAATATCTTTTCTTTCACAGAATNAAAAGTTTAGCAAATCTGGCAGGGGAGTTTACTCCTTAAGAAGACGATATAACTCGGGGTCAGCGCAGCACTCTTCTTCCATTCTCCTCGGTCAACCGTCACGCTATAATTCAATATCTTTTCTTTCACATCATTCCTCACACAACCCATCAATCTTTGGTCGGTCCTTCACTACTAACTAAGGTAAAACGCATAACTAACCATTATAGGACACAAAGGTGCCAGCTGGTCGTAGAGTGTGCGCGCTTCTGTAATACAGCAAGCTTGGAAGGTGAGCTGTAGACAACAGCAGCCCATGCCGAAACCCATGGCATCCATGTACACGCAGTCGGGCTTAGCCGCGCCCGGCTCCAGTATGTGGGAGTTATCCACCGGAATCTTCGTGTTTATATCTTTGAACACTAGGAAAGAATACAAGATTATATTTGTATGTGGGTAAAAACGTAAGACAGGTAAACTTTGTATAAGGAAATGTGTAGGCACGATCATGAATACATACTTATATAACGGTCCATTCAATACATCAAACAGTCACTGTAATTATGAGTATACTGCAATACAATACTACCTACTAAAGCATGATTTTATATTCACCTAACAGTCATTTAGTATCCGTATTCATGTACAAGGATGTAGGTAAAAAATATTATTGTCATGCTGATTTTCCTAGCATTACTCACCTGGCAAGTTTATGGCCACTTTTTCTCCGCGCCTCTGTCGGATGTTCGATGTCAAAGTTTTGAAGCGAGGATGTCCAGGGAAGATGCCTTCGTCCGGAAAGAATAATGACTTCGAGACGCCATCGCGTGGGTTCGGGGAGAACGGCGGACTTGTGAAATTTGGACAACCTAATCTGTAAGCAAATGTTAGGCTTGATCATAATCCGTTTGTAAATAAACTATGCTAAACAAGAAATCCAGACACTAAACGATCTTATAACTCCTTTTTCTAATCAATCTTTGATTCCAATTTGCTGTCAACTTACTGCAATTTCAAATTCCGATCATGATTAACCTAACATGTTTTGAGCCACAACACATAAAGTTGCTTCATAGNCTTTTTCTAATCAATCTTTGATTCCAATTTGCTGTCAACTTACTGCAATTTCAAATTCCGATCATCTGAGTTAATGATTAACCTAACATGTTTTGAGCCACAACACATAAAGTTGCTTCATACTCTTAGCTAGACACAAAAACAGCCCGTTCGATTGTGCCTTCATTTATTGTTAGCAAAAGCAGATAATTGAAGAAGATGAACATTAACCCAACCCATTTTAATTAAGTAACTTACTTTACCTTGGAAAGTTCGTTATGCTCATAATAACTTCGCCCGGTGGCAATAAATGTGAGACTTCGGCTCTTCGGTACTGCATGTTTGCCTCCACAATATTGAAATGTGCTAGAAGACCGCCATAGGGCCGGCCAGGGGTGCCTTCCACCATGTATGATCCATACTCGGGACGCCACAGGGACTTTGCATCTAAAACAAAATCATTTGTTGTAGTAATGTTTATACTTTAGAATATGCAGTTCAACGCTATGTTAAAATTATTTGCCTTGGTTTACTCAGAACAGATTCGCGCTAGACATTGGTTGAATACTTTCCGCTCTATTTGGCATACTTTACTATCTGTCTTTTGTTTAACATAGATTCTAACTAGATTCCAATAAGATGTCGATGGCTTGAAGATAAGGATTGTATAAATAATAAAAATATTACATTCGTATGGTGTTGCGAATTCAAATAGAAAAAAACTTACAAATAGCAATCTATTTACTACTTCGTAATTGTTTTTAATTACTTAAATATTTTATAATTATGCACCGTGTATGCTAACTTTGTGGTGTTTTAATTGAATTTTATTAATGACCTGGTTGCTCTAGAAAAAATATGCACAGTTGTGATTGACCATGACTTTGGTACGCTGCTTATGCAGTGCATAATAAATTATGTGTCCTACTGCATAATGTGAGCCATGTCAATAAGAACCATTGTATTAACTTTGTTAAGTGCTAAACATGTTTACTTCTTCTATCCCGGTTTTCCCGTTCTCGTAGGAATTTCCCGTCATACACAAAAATAATTTTCTAAATCTGGTAGTTCTAGAGATTAGTGCGTTCAAACAAACAAACAAACTCTTCAGCTTTATTATTAGTATAGATATCAAGTACTTGTCTGTATTTTTAACTGCAAATTAATGCTAACTTGGGAAGTTTGAAAAGAAATGGAAAAAGCTGTTTCTGATGTAGGTTTTTGTGGTAGGTGTACATTTGTAGAACTCAGTAGCTGTACCAGGAAAACTACAATAAAAAAATTCAATAAAGTTCTATATTCGTGTCCATGGAGTTTCTTGCACAATCTTCTCCATAGGATCTACTCTTTGGAACGAGCAACTGCCGCGCTGGGAGATAGGGTCGTTGAGTATGTTTTGCTGCGGAACAACTTGCTGCTTTTGTCGCTAGCGCGGCAGAACTAGCTGCATCTTTTTGACTGACAGACCTTGACAATTCAAAAGTGCCTGTAAATGGTCTGTCTGAAAAGGATTTTGATTTGATTTGATGGATTATAAGTACTACTTGATATAAAAAGGTTGTTGATTGCAATAAAGTTAAAATTTCTATGCTGAAAACGAAATAGAAATAAGAAAAGTTAAAGATTATTAATATGTACTTATATTATACCATTTTTTAATGGAAATCATCAAATAACTCTTTCC
>NDFZ01005125.1:309094-337759 GCA_002192655.3 Mamestra configurata | reverse complement strand
AAAAAAAAAAAAAAAAAAAAAAAAGATATGTAGATACAAATTATTATTAAATTAAGGTTTTTTTTTTTATTCTTCATCATTTCTTTGTCACCTCCGGGTGCCAACTGAAAACCAGCACTGGATGTTTGACCCCCAACCAAACCAGTGTTGACCCTTTCGGTATGGGCACGCAGCAGCGCAGTTTTTTGTTTTACTATTGTGAGTGTTTACTGTGTGTGGGTCTGTGTCGAATTGATGTGTTCTATTCTATTTGTATTCTTTTAACTGCTCTGTTGGTCTCGCAGTCACAAGTCGCAGTCGCGACTGCTGAGCGTGGAGTCTTGGGATCGATTCCCAGGTCGGGCAAAAAGTGTTATTGGGTGTTCCAATAGGAATTTCTCAGTGACAGCCCGGAGTTTGAAAGTTGGTGGTGTGACACCCCCATGTCTCGGAAAGCACGTGAGACCGTTGATCCTGCGCCAGATCTCCCTCCGGTCGAGTCGGGTTGTCGTCCCATCGAATATGAAAGTGATGGAAGAGGGAGTGCACCTGTGTTTGCGCAAACACTTGTGCATNCAGTGACAGCCCGGAGTTTGAAAGTTGGTGGTGTGACACCCCCATGTCTCGGAAAGCACGTGAGACCGTTGATCCTGCGCCAGATCTCCCTCCGGTCGAGTCGGGTTGTCGTCCCATCGAATATGAAAGTGATGGAAGAGGGAGTGCACCTGTGTTTGCGCAAACACTTGTGCATTATAATATGTCCCGCGCCGATGGCTAGTCTCGGTTGAGATTGGCCGCCATGGTCGAAATCGGTCAGGAGGACTCTATATATGTACTATCTTATGCCCGCGACTTCGTACGCGCATATCCCGTTTTTTCCCGTTCCCGTAGAAATTTCCCGTTTCCGTATAGACTATAACAATCCTCATGAATGTGGCATGTGTGTGTAAAAAGAATTTTCCAAATGCGACTGGTAGTTCCACAGATTAGCGCGTTCAAAAAATCAAGCTCTTCAGCTTAATTATTAATATAGATATAGATTCTGGTCAGATTAACTTAATTATAGGATGCAGTAAGAACCATTACTCACAACCTACAAGAAGAGCAACAAAATCCACAACTAGAACTCCGCCCAACTGACATATTGGTCACTGGTCACTCAATCGAGTTCCCAGCAATCTTGCATCTAGATGAACCGTCAAACGCACGTCTGCGGCCGGCAGTCCTCTAATCCGACAGCTGAATTGTGGCTAGTACGCAAGTCCACTAGTCCGCTAGTGGGCTAGTCGAGTGACGTACCGATCACTACGTGGTTCGTCTATTTACCACATATAGCAAAAGTTTATAGGAGCTATCTGACTTTTGAGGTTTATTGAATTTTGAATGTGGTCTTTGGACATAGTGTTTTAAACCAAAAATAGCTTGTATTCCTAACAATAACTTGGATCATAAAATCACTCAATTTATCGGGATTTGCCCTCCAAACTATCTGATACTGTTGAAGTTGTTAGATTAATTTTAGAACTCATTTCCTGGTTACAAACTCGCCATAGCGCAAACCTGCAAAGTCTTGAAAATGAATGAACCGATTTCATTGATACTGTATATGCATACGCAAGATATGCAGGTCTCAAAAGTTAATTGAGAACTGTTTTGAGAAAGAATTCAGAGTGAATTTTAATCGACTTCAAAAAAAGGAGGAGGTTCTCAATTCCTCAGAATGTTTTTTTTTTTTGTATGTTTGTTCTGCGACATTTTCGCCAATTGTCAACCGATTTTTTCACATTCTATGGAAAACTTTAAAAAGTTCCCAGTCTTGTATATTCCCGCTGCGTATTTAATTGATTGAAATACTAATTGTACCTAATTAAAATACTTTTTAATTTAAACCTCATGTCGAGTCAAAACTCTCCAGATTCTTGCTATGCATCAAGTTGCATTGATAACTGATCCACATCTAATTTGTTTTTCCTTTCACAAATGAAAGCTCGTGGCTTAATAATAACAGCCACATGGGTTGATTTTCAAGGTTAAGCAACGCTTGCCGAGGTTGGTCTGTGGATAGGTGACCATCTTAACATACCGAGACTCCTCCGTGCCTCGGAAAGCACATAAAGTCGTTGGTCCCGGCTGTTTTTGTAGATCTTTGGTAGTCGTTACGGATTGTCAGAAGCCAGACAATCTGACACCAGTCTCGCCAAGAAGTACAGTGTTACCCAGTTAATGGGTTGTGGAGGTCTGGTAGGCAGCCGGTCCACAAAAAATACTGGTATTCAGCTGAATCCGGTTTGATTGGAAGCCGACCCCAATACAGTTGAGAAAAGGCTAGGTGGATGATGAAATGAAAATTTCTGTGACTCTAATCAAACAGGAACCTTGAATATCATTCCACAACGATGTCTTCCACAAGGCGGTGGCAAAGTGGCTACTAATCCTAACTTAAAGGATAAAAGGGTGCTACGTGCTTCAAAAACAGCCATTTAACGAAGATTTCGCATAAAATGACCTCTAACAGGAAGTTTGCGGTTTTCACATTAAATTATTAAGATTGTTATGATATTTTTTGGGTATTCTGTGGGCTTGTCTCGCAATACTCGCAATACTACCGGCTAAAACTCAACTCAACGCATTATAAAGGGTGACTGTTAAATTATTAATTCAGGGTTGAAAATTCACCACCTGAAATATCGCCAAAACATTAAAAGTCTCCCTGTTTCTACTCATTTTCTGTAATCAATCAAAAATAAAATTTAATTTTGAATCTTATTTTTATTTATTGTACACCTACCACAGTATAGTCTTTATAACCCAAAGGTTGACTGGTAGAGAATGCCTTGATGCATTAAGTCCGCCCATGTACCACTATTGTACATAAAGTTTAAATAAATAAATAAAAAGCCAGCTTCTACGGAATCAGAATTCCACAATAAACGCCCCGTAGATATGGTACACAGTACCCACACAATGCGTTTTTGTGGAATTCTAATTAATTAGAATTCTCTCGATGCACTTCTGAAAGACAACTGTCTCTTCCTTCGAGAAAATTTGAAAAATAATTTTCTCTTTCCTATACAAATTGTACAGCAGAAGGAAAGATGTTTACTAGGTAAATACGTTATTTGTAATAACGAGTTTATTCAGTACTAAAAGGTTTTTATCGTTGTTTTTATTTATTTAATTTCTCTTATAGAGAGCGGTCGTGACTGCCATCATATTTTATTATTGTTTTACACTTCGGTTTCCGGCCTGTTTGCCAATAAACACAGTCATGTTAGACGTACAGGTACAACCTGAGAATAATCATCATCGTCATATGTATATGTCACCGGAAAATTGTAGACTCCGTAAGATTGTAATATATCTTTATCATCCACAGCCCCACTTCGCCCAATGCTGAACATAGGCCTCTCTTCTCTTGTGCCAATCCCCACGTTCCTGTGCCAGCCTCATCCAGGTTCTACCCGCGATGACAACAATGTCGTCCACCCATCTCGCCACCGGCCGACCAACACAATATACAATCAATCCCATCCAAATTCAATAGTTTCCAATATATCCGTGTCTTATTAAGAGAAAATAGTTTACAATTTCACGCGATATTTTACAATCTTACGGCGTTTGCAATTTTCCGGTGACACAAACATAAGCCCAAAGAGTTCCGAAGCTTGACTTGCCTAACAGGTAAGAATCGCAAAATCTATGCCAAAATCAATTGAAACGCTTTTTTTGTCGACTATTTCTTAACGTTGATCTACTACTTAATAATAATAACTTAATTAAATTTCCAGCACAAAGTAAACTGTTTATTTATTTTTTAGGAACAGTTTATGTACACACATTTAACAAATAGATAAGTAGAAGGAAATTGAAAATAGGCACAAATGTACTGTCGAGATCAAATAAATACAAATCAACTGATCGGTAAATTTTGTCGAGTTATGCACACATAAATGTATAGGGCAGTCAATTTTTTTATCTCGATTTCAGTGGTACCATACATAGTAGAAGTTGTTCATAATGAAGACTACAATGACCCCTTTTCTGGTATTGCGTTTATTCTGTTACACGTTGTATTTGCCCCTTATTCCTACGTATGTTAGAACTGTGTCAATAATCTCCATTAATGCCATCACCATCTCAGGTATTCTCAAGAGCATTGTGGTTAGCTTGGAACCTAACCATGCGTTACAATCTGTGTGCAATGTGCTTCGGGGTCTGAAGATCCCTATTAGGGTGAGCAAAGCCAGGAGCTAACCTTGTTTACCTTCACTGAAATGTAGGTAGGTAGGAATTGCACTATGACGTCATGTATAGGTATCTATTTTCATAATGGTAGACGGCAGATAAACATAAAATAAAGTACCTACGTTGACTTTTCTCTAAAAAAACTATATCAATTTAAAAACAGAACTTAGTGCAATCCATTGACCATTTTAGTCTAGCACAGATAATTATCTGTGCTAGACTAAAATGGTCAATGGATCATGTATGTTAGCCTATATTTTAATTATTGATTACTGTTGTTTTTATAAATACTTAACTAACTATATACACTAGAAATAAAAATAAAAACTCCTAACTAAATTAACCCTAAAATATGGCGTCAAAAAAATCATCCGCATCGCTGTCGACTGGAAGTGTACCCAAAAGACTGGCGGCATTGCCACATGATTACTGTTTAGTTGTTAATTTATTTCACTGTTTTGTTTGTCTTGTTCGAGTCCCAAATGATTTTGTTTTTATCATTTGTATGTTATGTGTGCACCTTAGATTCACTTCCGTGGTAGTAATAACCCTTGGCTTACAATCACTGATAAAGCAGATGTCACTCTTCCTTTAAGCAGGGTTAACAAAAAGATCCCAAATTATATGTATTGCTCAAAGTGGAAAATGGAACAAAGTATCAGTACTTTGTTCCATTTTGTGATACTTTGTGCCATTCTGTGCCAATTTGTAGGTGAGATTACTTCCAGTAACTGTGGCCGCGATTTGGGATAAAATTTAACTGTCTGGATTAAACGGACCACTGGCTGTTTGCTCGAGATTTTTGACATTGTAAAGATTTGAGCTATGAATGTTTCACTCAAAAGTATTCTTGGCTTTTTTTTCTTATATTTTTAACTAGCCTTTGCCCGCAACTTCGAACGTGCATATCTCATTTTCCTGGTTCCCGTAGGAATTTTGGGACGAATTATACAACTAAACTTTCCCTCATGAATAACCACATCCATTGGAGAAAACCGCATGAAAATCCATTCAGTAGTTTTTGAGTTTATCGCGAATAGACAGACACGCGGCGAGGGACTTTGTTTTATAATATGTAGTGAGAGTGATAAGTGACTTTTAAACGACTGTGTATGCCAGTCCCATCGTATCTTATACAATAGTTTTCTTAACTAAATCGTAACTTATTAATATTGCATAAAAACTGTGTGGAAATCTCTAAGACACCATTCCTTAGATACTGCTGCATTCAGATATTTCATTTCAAAGTTATCAATCACTAAATTCACCAGCTCTTGCCCGAGACTTGATCCATAGCTTATCACTGGAAGCGAGCGGTTATTTTTCGCGATTCACTTAGCAATAGCGTGGTCACCTGCCACAGAATACTCAACACTTACGTGTATCTGAAAAGCGTAGCTATAGCAAGGGGAGATCCGATAATCCGGAACTCCGAAAAATGTACAATATAAACTAGTTAGTCCCGGACTTCACGCAGAATTTTGAAAGCCAATATCATTCGATGTGTTAGTAATTATTGATGTTGGGTACGGATTATTCGTGCGATCCGTCGAATGTTTAGTACAGATTTTTATTTTCGTCTTATGCTAAGGGGGAGGGGTGTTCGGACCCCCTAAACACCCCCCTTAAATACGCCCATGGTGTAACTTACTATCAGTGATTATTTTTTTGTAATATAATCGGATGACCATATCATTATCATCGACTTTAATTAACATGAATTGTCAATTATATTTGAACGCTGTCAGTTAAAATATGACAGAGTGAGAATATGTGAACATGAGCTTATTTTGTTGGGCAGTTAAAGTTCACGATTGATTAATTATGTATAATTATTAAAACTACATAGGGTGCTGCTACCTAGTTGATAGGAATGTGACAGAATTTTTCCGACCTGACCCTTACTTCGATCGTTTGTAACGTCCGCATTCGAATCGGTCTCAAATTTTTACATTTATTGTAGCAGAGATGAGATTGCAACTTGAATTTGAATAATATAGAATAGAAAATAATAATATTAAAATATTTATTTCTCTCTCCACAAAGGTTGGCTTACAATTAACAATTTAGGACTCACTCAGCAACGATTCACTTAGCAATAGTGTAGCCACAGATTACTCAACACTTACGTGCAGCTCACAGGCGTAGTTATAACAACGGGGGTTCAAACATTTACAACCACATATTAAAGTATAGTATGTTATATTTAAAGTTAATTATTTATTTATTTATTTAAACTTTATGTACAATAGTGGTACATGGGCGGACTAAATGCATCAAGGCATTCTCTACCAGTCAACCTTTGGGTTATAAAGACTATACTGTGGTAGGTGTACAATAAATAAAATTAAGATACAAAAAAAAAAAAAAAAGATTTATTTCTACGTATAACTTTTACACACGATGTCTACATCTCTTTTATTCGACTCTCCTTTCGCAGGTATGCTGGAAGAGATTTCTTTAGAAATAAGCATCACCTTTGTACCTATTTTTCTGTTTCCTTCTGTTTATCTATTAGTTAAATGTGTGTACATAAACTGTTAAATAAATACATAAATCTATCATATCATCGACACCTGGCACTCCAGGGAAAGCATTGCTTATCTCATAATTGACTTGACCAATCAGCAGCGAGCGACAGACCCGATTGATGACGACGACACGGATAATTTGATAAGGGTTACCCCACAGGGGGTTCTCACACGTTGATTATGAGTGTGGACATTGGAAGTGTATTTCATCCAACTGCGCCAGAAGGAGGGTTATTTAATTATTCATTCACAAGGTGTGATTGGACCGAAATTATTTTAAATGAAAAGTTTGTACAATTATGAAATCTAATTTCATAGCACTATGTTCCACTTTTATTTACGCAATAGTTAGGCAGAGGTATATTTAAAGAATACCCACGTTAAGGTTCGGCTACACACTCAATCTTGCTTGCGCAAAGTTTGTGCAAACATTGGTGCAAAAATTGCATATGTGCGGTATACCGTTTTGCCGTCTTAACGCACATGCTTGCTTGCACAAACAATTATTTGTGCAAATAAGATTGAGCGCGTAGCCGAGGCTTTAGCCAGTCATGTTTAAGTGACTTAAACATGGCCGACTAGTGTGGTAAATGGTGGCGAGCTTATTGCCACCAACGGGCACAAATTCATACCACGCCATAATACTAAAAAAAATCAGAGAGACACAATAAAACTTTTTCCCGACTCGGGTATCGAACTCCGCACTTACGACCATGAGACCAACGAGGCAGTCGATAGCACAAAAGGCAATCTATAATTATTAATTTCATTTATTCACTAATTATTTTTTAGAGTGACTATTATTGATGTGAAAAAATAACCTTTACGGCAGACTGTGTAATAAAATTTCTAATAACTTTTAACCACTTCAAAGCGACCTCTGATATAATTATTGAAAGTCAATTACTTGTAAAATAATAAATCAAACGAAAAAAGCAGGTAATTTTCCTTTAAGAGACTCTTCGCGGCATTTCACACAAATTCGAGACCTTATTTTTGTATCCTAGCAAGATACCTAGGTCTGAAATGTTAGTTAATTACTTACTGGTTAAGTAATCGCAACTGGGTTCCAGTTGGATTTTTTTTCATGTCAAATATTTAAATATGTAACGACGCTGAAATTTGGGAAAAGTTTATTAACTAGGTGCAAATAACGAAAGCTAAAGTCTGCTAGCAGTTGGAAGGATGCAAAACTACCTCCTTGACAACTGAAATACCATTTATAAATCACAAAAAAACACCTTCGGCCCAAACTATCTAACATTTTATCCCCGATGCGTAAGTTTCATAAAAATCGGTTCATTCATTTCCCAGAAAAAAAACTTGCGAGTTTAATTAAAATACAGTGAGGCGGAAACGCTTAAGCGACTGAAATATTGTGTGGAATGTCATACAATAGACTGAGGAAAATTGTGTAAACGTGGCAGCTATACCTGCATAGTTCAAGACCAAACAAACTATGGATGTACTGTGTGAAATATTGACCCGTCACAACTTAACACAAGTCAGGTCATGTGAATCATCATATCAGTCGATAGACTGCTGCACTTGATCACCACGCTTGGCAGGCGGGTTGACGATCGCAGTGTAACTGTTGCAATGCACAGAAAATGCCATTCTCTGGCGAGTCCCTTAGTCGCCTCTTACGACACCCACAGGAAGTAATGGGATGGTGCTGTTCTTTTACGTCCGACACCATACAGAACAATGGCTGTTGTGAACTGATCACAGCTAGAAAAAGCATGTTCGAAAAAATTTCGTTCAAGTAACTGGGCCCATGTCTAGGAAGGGTGACAACTAAGGTAACGAGTAATAGAGAAGTATCGGAGAATAAAGCAAGTAACACCGACCTCAATCAAATTGAGATAAAGGTTGGACAGTCATGATGAAAGGCTTTGCATCTCTCCGCATTCTAAATATCCTTATTCCATCCTTAATACTTAAAATAATAACCAAGAAACTAGACCAACGTATTTTTTGTTCATTATTAGTTTGAATTATTTTTGTATTTCCCCATTGTTTGATGCTAGTACTTAATAGAAACCCCAAGTTTGTCGTGAAAGTTTCTTAAGTATTATTACAAATACTTAAACCAAAATTTAAATTATAAAAGCTTATTTTGTTCCTCGCTCAAAACTAGCGTAGCTGCGTAGCAGCGTGCTACGCCGTAGCAAACTTCGTAGAGCACTCTACGAGATTTACTTCCTACTAATACTACGAATGTAAATGTCTGTTTGTTTGGTTAATAATAAATCACGTCTCAACTGCTAAACAGATTTTGATTAAACTTGGCACACGGCTAGACCATGACCTGGATTATTTGAAACTAGCTATCGCCCGCGGCTCCGCGGGCTCCGCTCACGCGTGAATGTCGAAAATTATCCCCATGGAATGTTCCCTACAACACTTTTTATAAATACCTCAATAAAAAGTATTGTATGTGTTATTCCAGACTATAATCTACCTCTGTGCCAAATTTGTGTCATCAAGATCTGTTGAGCCTTTCTGACGTGACGTTACTCAAGTAACAAACATACATCCATTCTAAAATTAATTTATAATATTCGTTCAGTTAGTATAGATTATTACTTTTACACCGGTAAGCACATTCCCTTAGGATAATTACCGACTTTCACACGGGTTAAGTCCATAAAAAAACCAGTACTGTAATAAATTGGATTTTAATTCAATATGGAGACAGATTAAAACAAGTATTTAGTAGAACTTTCACGAAACTGAGACGAACGGAACGAACGAAGGAAAACATATTAAAACATGATTTAATATTACTTCCTACCTTCCGTTGAAATATTGAGTTACTTTTTATAGGGGTACTTTGCCCTGAGATGTCGCGTGTTTTTATTTAGGTCCAGTTTTAATTTAAAATGATAACTGTGATGGCGTACTGTGATGGAGCGGCTACCTCAAACAGTGCAATTATAATACCTAAATCTCATTTGGAGTGTTACGTAAGTATGTCCGAGCCGTTTGGCGTTGAAACACTAGAATTATGGGGTCTGAGGGCCAGCCAGCTTTTTAGGGTTCCGAACCCAAAGGGTAACCGACGGAACCCTATTACTAAGCCTCCGCTGTCCGTAGATCCGTCCGTCTGTCTGTCAGCGGGCTGTATCTTAAGAACCGTAATAGGTATACAGCCGTGTATTTTAGTGTTTTTTTTTTTTTAAGGATGGGAAATCATCAAATGACTTCTTCCGCTCTGGGTGGAGCGGAAGGGCGTGTCAGACTCTTACTGACTAAAACCCATCCGTGTTCCTTCTAAAGCCCTTTGCGTTCCAGGGCCGCGGTGACTCTTTCGAACAAATTCCGCAACCCTGGCAGGCTCTGGCCCTAGCGGGCCCCGTCTTCTATGCTGACATCCCTTTGAGGCGCGCGTGTTTCACAACGCGCCAGTGTATTTTAGCGGTGGTGTATTTAAGTGGTACACAGAATGTGTATTTCTATTGCCGCTATAACAACAAAAAACTAAAAAAAAAAAAAAAAAAAAAAATTAAAGGAGGCTCCTATACAAGTAACGTGTTTTTTTTGGTAAATATAATATCCTCGTTGGTAGTTTTATTTTCGAGTCGTTTGGGGTTGAAACTCTCGGGTCGTGGGGTCCGAGTGCTCATAACTACTACTATCTGTCAAGACGCTTAGTTGACACTTCGTGTGACCCAAGGTTTGGCTTTTGCTTTGGACAAAGGATAAGCATTGCCATACAACGTGGCAATGCTGCCAGGCTTTCGGGTACATTACCAATGACCAGCGAATTGGAGGAATTTTTCGACGCCATATTTTAGACTATTTTTGGTAAGTAAAGAGATTTTGATTCAAGTGTATATATATTAATAGTTCGTTTTACATAAATAGATAATATTTTTTACTGAATAAATATTATTCATTTCATTTTTATGACAGTTGTAGTATTTATGCGGACGTAATGCAACAAGGCATTATATTACAATACATTACTTTTGCTTGCACATATTGTATTTATGCATGACTTCTTTTTCTTAAATAAATTTTGATACACATATTAAGGCTCTGTTAATGATAAACTAAAACGATCTCTCTAATGATAACTAATTAACGGTTTAAAAAAGTTAAGCGTTTACTAATGAGCACTCAGTTTTTTCTTGAGAGTGGATTTATTTACTTTGACTTTTTTTTTTAATACGGCTGTATCTACTAATGGGGGTCTTATAATGCTGTTAACATTTTTCCTGTTTCATATTTCATTTTGCCAACTATGTTGGGTTCGAGCTTCCAGCTGAATACCAGTATTTTTAACTGACTTCAAAAAAGGAGGAGGTTCTATGTTCGATTGTATGTATTTTTTTTACATTGAGCGACTGCCTATCCGACCTCCATAACTAATTAAGTTTCTATTTTCTTCGTTTAAAATACTCGCATTTTTCTAATGCCTCGAATTTGAACCGACGCGCAAGAGGGCGGGCATTTTTCGGGTAAAACATAATCATTTTATTAAGTTCTTCAGTTGGATTATATAAAAAAAACATTTTTATAAAAACACAACCGATTTCCAAATATAAAAAAAAAAATTTGGAAGCCGGTGTTTTTCGTGTGGTTTCTTCGTTTTTTTACTTTAACTTTCGGTTTGATTTTTTTGCCAAAAAAAGTTATTTATATATAACTTATATATATATAACTTTTTAGTGCTATCCACCAAAAATTCCACCCAGTCCATATTTATTTAGCTGTCTATCTCAGAAGTTCCTGACCAGATCTTTACAAAATTTAAAAGGGCCCATTTTGGAATAAACATATTGCAAATAAAAAAAAACTTTACAAATCCGGCTGTCTATATATGACGAAGTAACGCCCGAACATACAAAAAATAAATATATATAAACATCCGAATTAATTACCTCCTCCTTTTTGAAGTCGGTTAAAAAAATGTTAGATAAGTAAAAGAATATTTAGAATAATATTCGACATTCACACGGGCAGAACCGCCGGCAGAAGTTAGTTCACCATAAATCTACCTGTTACCACTAAACGGATTATGCAAAACAGAAAATGTAACTTTCGGTAGATTTTAATGAATATTTTAACTGTTCAATTGCTTTTAAACACGGAACTGAACTTGTAATCAAGTATATAGTTTATCTAATTATTTAAAAAATATTTCTTCCCCTGTAATCGTGGTCTTGGACATGTACATACATAATAGTTTAAGCTAACTGGGTTTCAATATCAGTTGAACACATACATTCTTTAAGAGTAAGTTAAAAATAGTACGTTTAAGTATTTGGTGTTTTATAAACCCTAATATCTTGTTCCTAATTTGGGTATAAGAGGCATTATTCTAATTCAGGTAGTAAATTACGTATATTAACAAAATAAATCATTTAATTCTTGTAATTTTAGTAGGCATTTGACGAGCTTTATTTTCGGTAGTTTTTTTTTAAATCTATCATTATTGTATTATATTTTTAAATAGACTGTCATTAGAAATTGGAATGTTTTATTTTTAAAGAAATTGTTTTTAATTAATCAAACAGGTAATATTGATGGCTAAACGAATATTTTAGAAGTGTTGATAAATTACTGACATTTTAATTTCAAGATGTTATGAAAGAATACTTTTAATTTACACATGAATAACGACGATTCGTATACTAGAAGAAAATTGACCGGAAAAGGATTCATATGTCGTACTTTTTCAATGAATACGTGCTAAATTGCTGAAAATAAAATGAACACGTAAATACTACTCAAATAATTAATTATTCGTTTATTATACATAATATTTCGAATATTTTAAAACCAAAGGGTTCTATTATCAATGTCAAATTATCACGGTCCTCCTAAAAAAAATACCACGATCAACCTTTTTTAACTTAACTCGTTCCTAAATATGCAAATATGGGCAAATAAAACGAAAAAGAAAACGCAATATTCCTAAAAATAAATCGTACCTGTTTTAATTATTTAATTACCGGGATTTAATAACTATGACCTAGAAAGATATTTTAAATAAAGTTGTACAAATTTCGTTTGTAATTTTAAATTCCACGAAAGACAATCATATTCCGACGGAGATCCCGAAAATTAAATTAAAACAGCTAAAAAAATCCGTGTTTAATTAAAAAAAAAGAATGAATTCACATCACTTACCTTGAATCGCAGTAGAAGGGATACGAACAGCAACTGTCGTTAGGCACTCATAACTTCGGAACGCAACTTTAACACGACGCTGTAACGCGCGGGAAACCCTCAACTGATGGAAAGCGCGCGAAAACTCCGCTACTTACGCATATGGCCAGCCAATCACAGCGCCCGTACGCCTCCGCACAACCTCAATCACCAATCACGTTAAAGGGGAAACACTTAAAAACTTTAATAGGTTTTTCATGTTGACACTTTTGAAATGATTTCAAATTATTGGAAAAATTATCATTATCGTTAGATAATTGCATGAATAGCTTTTCGCGCAATGCTTTTACGTTCAATAATGGATTTGACTATGTTCTGATAAGGTGATGAAAGGACCGACTTTTTATTAGGCTTTTTGAAGGGAAAATCACAAACGCCTACTCATCGTACTTCTTGTGACATGTAACGATGCGTCATATAATTTCATTGTCAATCACTAAACGTACAGTCGGCGCCATCAATGCATGAAAATATTCCATTTAACGATTTTTATCTCAAATAAACTAAGTATGCTTTACAATTCTGTATTTTGCACTTTATCAAATCGAGATATCTAATGAATGAGTGAAAAATGTATTGATATAGTTACTCTCGTTAGTGAAATATTGTGGGAAATTTTTAATTTTATCAACATTCTCTTTTCAAATCTACTTTTTTTACTGTTTTACTTAAGTATATGTTTATCAAGCATATTTTAATGAATAAATAGTGTTTACCTCGTGCTGCTTGAATAATGTTAATCTGTCACAGTCTACTGATCTGCGTCTTCCAAAAATAAAATGCTTACCTACTACCTGAAGCCACTACGGGCCTAAAATATGACGTCGTGTGATTGGGACCCTGTGAAAATTACGTCACAATAAAATGGTCAACAAAATTGATTTTTAAGTTACTACGTAATGTATAGGAGATTTATAAAATAACCTTTCTTACAAAATCATAGCAATTTAAATCAATGCAATCTTGCACAAATGACGGAATATCAAACAGGAAGACTTATATTAAAAATTGGCCAAGCCCGAGACGGACTCGCATGCAAAGGGTTCCGAACGAATCTCATTTTTGTTACTTTCAAACCGTAGACTTCTTACAGGTTTTTCTGTAATTTATAGGTAAGGAACTATTATCTGATCTGTATTTTTTTTATTTTGGACTCGATAGTTTTGGAGATAATGTGCCCCACACATTATCTGAGGGAATGGTAATTTTTCATCTAATTTCTTGAATAACTTCAAAACCATTTATTTTAAAATTATGAAAAAAAATATACCCTCATAATACGACGACCTTTAATTTGATATGTCATACGGTACAGTTGAATAAGTATTTTTTTTAAGTTTTCTTGTTTTCCCCCAAAGAGTGACCCATTTTCAAAATCTATTTTTTTCGTTACACGTCCGTGTTTGGGTCACAGAAGATTATCTGTGTACCCGATTTCAACTGAATCAAACCAGTACATTCGGAGAAAATCTGCTGTGACAGACGAACAGACCGACAGACAGACAACTGAGTGATCCTATAAGGGTTCCATTTATCCATATACAGGTAGGATTTAAATTAGGTCAATAATAGATTTGATGCCACCCACCAACTGCATCAACTACTCTTTGACAAGCGACTTGTTTGGAAGTTTTTTGTCATTTTTAGCAGTCGGGTTTCTTTAACGAGTACATTTTTATCACTTTAAAGTCCATCCAAAGGTTGTCTTTAAAAGATCGCCTTTAGCGATAAGTGCCGGCTTATAGTGGGGCAATAGGGCCATTGTGAGACCCTATGTAATGTTTTCTTCACTATCTTTTCTGTTACTTATATGGTGTACATAATAAAGAGTATGTTAACCGACTTCAAAAAAAGGAGGAGGTTCTCAATTCGGTTGTTTTTTTTATGTTTGTTAACTCGTAACTCCGTCATTTATGAACCGATTTGTTTTTTTTTTCATGTGAAATTATATGCCTTCCGATTGGTCCCATAGAAATTTCATCAAAATCGGTTCAGTAGTTTGGTTTTTAAACTAAAATAGCTTGAGGAAATAAAAAATATATCATCCATGTGTGTAAAAAAAGAAATTTTAGCGTGTTTTGCTTTCCTGTGACTTTCCAGAGGTGTGGGAGGGGGTACCACTAAAAAGTGAAAAATAAAAACAAAAAAATACAACCGACTTCTAAATAAAAAGCTATGTAGAAGTAAGTTTTACTGTACTAATATTCTATGGATTCTGTGGAGTCTGAAATAAAAAGTTTTTATTTTATCTTATTTATTAAAAAGTTCCGAGCAGTTTGTTTCAGTTGGTGGCATTTAGGTAAGTACTATAGTTCAATCACAGATTTATTGTCCCCAACTGCATCAAAATGCTTGTAAAGTAGTTTGTTATGGTCGATTTTTTTTTAAAGTCACTTTTTTCTCACTAGCTCCTCTATATGTTCTGGTACACCCACTATATTATTACAGCTTTGGATTTGGAATTCCTTTCGATTGTGAAAGAATAAGCGATAATATGACATAATTGGGGTGTGGGTTGCTACAATGTGTTTTTCTTCAGAAATAACAGAGATGTCCTAGATAAAGTTACTAAGTTACCTATCATAGCGTGTTTGAAGTTGTGAAAGAGGGATTCCTAAAATAATTGCTATTTTTTGTACTTTAACCTCAATTTTATCATTATGTTATTTCTTATTTGTACTCGTACCTTTGTATACTTACTGTAAACTATGTCTTTATTTTAGTGGTTTTTCAACAGTTTTTTATTAATTATTTATTTATGGCACTCCAACAACTTATTCACTAATACATTTTTTGGGGTACTGTAACAATTAAACTTAAAATCTAGAGTGAATTTGTCACTTACAGGCGTGCAGAGCATTACATATTTCAAGTTTTAAAATTACATACAGAAGGTACATATAGGCTAAAAAAAAACAAAACAACGTGAAAACAATACTGAAAGTAAAAAAAATAATAAAGAAAAGTAGTAACTAAATATATTTTGTAACTCTAAAAATTTCACAATCAATGACAAACAAATTAATAATTAATAGTTTATAGGTTTTGCATATTCATATTCATTTAATATATCCCATAGTGTTATTAAAAATGTTGCATAATCGCTTTTAGCAAAACGATTATGGACCCTGTTGTGTGCCCTACACCAACAAATAGTTTCCAAGAAAATAAATAACTCAAGTCTTTCACAATAGGTGCGAATTCCATGGTTTTAAAAATATAACAAATAATTAATTTTACCGCCCGACTGTACCTCATTTTTTGTCACTAAATCCACACCTACTTAAATCCGACGTCACTCCCGAACTTATGTTTTAATATCTTCCATTTCACAAGTTGGCGCGCATTTATTTTCATCCCGAAAGAAAAACACGAGTGTCCGCTATTCCTCGTTGACAAGTCGCAAAGTCAACTCGAAATAACTTATATCCTTTGAGAAAAGTTAAATAAAAGAGCGCGTAATATGCGGTAATAATATGTTGACATTTTATTAATCTGCCGCCTGCCGTCGCTTTTGTTAGTAAATGCAAGCAAAGCCACGTGCTATGTATGAATTGTTTTAATGTTTTACATTTTTTTCTAATTCATTATTATTGCGTAAATATTTTATTTTATTTTTATTTAAACATGGTACTCAAACGACATATTTACACTTATAACAAAAACAAGATTTGAACCATTTTTTTAAATCTATTTTTTGGATTTATTCATTTAGTAGAAACATAATATTAATTTTAATTATTTTCCTTGAACCTTTTATTAGAATCTATAAGAGTAAGGGCGGGTTTCAGAATTGTGTAATTTGAGTTAAAAAAAAAAACGTGTGAAATTGTACTATAATGCCAGACTTTGACTTTGAATATTTATTTTAGTAATTGAGGAATACTTAACTTAAAATGCTTATTCAACAGTTCTAAAAAGAGTTGCACTCAAATCAGCTCAAGTTGAAGGCAAATATTTATTTTTCCATTATTTTCTACGCTCGGCGTACTATTACCGTTTATGAGTTTGATTTCTATAGCCAACTTCGCTTTACCACTATTGACAATCATCATCTGCCTAGCCTATTTGACCCCTATGTCTATCGCACGAGTGCCTAATAAACATACATTACGTATTTAAATCGTCATCATCTACCTACCCTTTTTCCAACTATATTGGGGTCGGCTTCCAGTCAAACCGGATTCAGCTGAATACCATTATTTTACGTGGAGCGACTGCCTACCAGACCTCCACAATCCATTAACTGACTGGAGTCAGATTTACTGGCTTCTGACAATCCGTAACGAGAGCCAAAAATCTAAAAATGTCAGCCGTGACCAATGGCTTTATGTGCTTTCCGAGGCGCGGATAGTTTAACGTGACAACGTCATAACAAAACATTGATGAAATGATCTTAACGTTACAATGAGCGAAACGTTACAATGAGTCATCCTTTTTCGTGCGTGCAGCCGGCGTTCATCGATTTATTAGACGATGTCACGTCAAAACTACTCTTGTGCATATTTTAAAATTAATGATCATCACTTGATAGATGAACAAAAACGATTCACTGAACGATAACAAAATTTTCCTCGGAAGCGTGCATAAATATTAAAGTTTATGAGAGCATAGTTTGTTCGTGTTAGTGTCCATTTTGCCACAAACTATTCATCAGTCACATAGCGGTGTGTTGTTGTTGTCGTCCAAACTTTTAGATAAAAATGTTCCGCTCGACAACGTGCAACAAAGTTGGTGCAGATTTTGTTTTTTAACTGTTTGGTACACGTGATTCTGCAAGCACGACCTTCAATGTGCTCTTTTGTAGAAGTTTGAGTATGTATGTGTATTTCCATTAGATGGGTACCTACCTACATACAGCAATCTTATGGTCAAGAGAATAAAGGTCACTATCAGAGGTAAAATAACTGTGAATGGACGGACATAGGACATGTAATCTTATATTTGCTGATGACATAATGCGATATAATAAAGCCGCCACTATTAGTCACAATACAGGGATTATTGTGACTAATAATCGCGGCTGATAATGTAGTGCCGGTTAATAATGTATTACAGTGGAATAAACTAAGGCAACAAACAAGTTAAACATTAAGATACTAGACATAGGCTCTTTTCGCGTGATGGAGCGACAAACCACACGCCCCAGCCACCGCAACAGAAAAAGACGCCCGTTGGCGCGGGCTTACGGACGGCGAGCTTTGGGTGGCTCGCTGTCCGATCACCAGGCCCGGGTCGATAGAACGTTGTGTTCCACGCGTGTCTCAAAGAGGTGTCAGCATAGAAGACGGGGCCCGCTAGGGCCAGAGCCTGCCAGGGCTGCGGAATTTGTTCGAAAGAGTCACCGCGTCCCTGGAACGCAAAGGGCTTTAGAAGGAACATGGACGGGTTTTTAGTCAGTAAGAGTCTGAGACGCCCTTCCGCTCCACCCTGAGCAGAAGAAGTCATTTGATGATTTCCCATTCTTAAAAAAGTGTGACTAATAGCGGCTGACAACGTAGTGCAGGTTGATAATGTAATTACAGTGGGGTATCAACTAACAAGATAAAAATTAAGATACTAGACATAGGCTTCTTTGGAAGGGAAATTAGAAACTACTTACCATTTTGTTTACAGTCAGCTGTAACTGCATCGGAAAGTTCTACGTGATTTTCTGCTCGAGTAGGTCCTAATTGCTTTTCTGTTTTCATCATCGAATATCTGAACAACAAAAAAACAGTTTTTTTTTTTTTTCAGTTCTAAAAACTACTTACTACAGTTACCACCTAAAATCGGCACACTACCTACAAATCTAACATCTTTGGAGGGTAACTATGGCTCCTCCATCAAAAGGGGGGTGAGGTATTATTCCGATCCGAACCTCCGATCAGACGGCTGCAACGTTTGGTCTATCAGGTTACAGGTACACAAAAAAACACATTTCTGCTAAGACAAAACCAAGGACCTTAACTAAAAACGGCACATATTACTTCCAAAAACACGTCAGAAAAGGCTCTATCAATCACAAAAGGTGCTGCAACGAAAATCAAAATAACAAAATCAATTTGGTAATTATCAAAACAGTTGTAAATTCGTTTGTTGCTCGGCGATCCGAAAGCGCGAGTCACCGATGCATCCTGCCCTGTATATCGGTCACCGCAGTCGATGATGCGTTGCCAACTACCGAATCATAATTAGCTGTCATGCATTTTCATAGAGGTAAAATTGCCAATAGGTTGTGACATCTATGGAGGTACTTTATTGCCATACTGAATAATTTAAAGTTCCCGTAATACCTGTGTTTTTCATGAGTTTTATATGGCATTCGAAAAGACTTGCCTGCTTGTCGGTCTTCTACAGATTGTACTTCGGGGACAGTGTCCAGGAACTCCACGCCTCATCCCACCGACCCCCTTCTACCATCGGACATCTAGACGCACAGCAAGTTACCATCCTTACCTTGTTGCTATTCCACCAATTCGCACTAAACGATTCCAAACGTCTTTTATAATGCGCACAGCAAAGGAGTGGAACTCTCTGCCTGCGTCTGTGTTTGTGAAGTGTTTGCTGAACGCATACAACCCTAATCTCTTGAAAATTAGAATGAACGGGCTTCTTCTGGGTAAGTTCGCTCCATCGTCGACTTTGTCTCTGTCATCTATGACCCAGACTGGAGCCAAGAGCAAACCCATATTATAATACATATTTCAGTAGAAAATGTCAAGGAACAAAAGTGTCTATATTTTCTTTTTTTCTAGTCACTTTGTGTGGCCCTCTTCCGAGAAAAGCGTCTAGCTAAGCCATTCATTACAAACAACACAAACACACTATTTGAGTCTAATTGTTACTCGAAATAAATTATTTATTTACACATACATATTTATTTATTATGACCTGACATCAATACCTGACATGATTGTTCTACCTACGTAACATAGTCCGGGAAATTAATTGTTTGATAGTGATGACTTATGGAACCGAGACGTGGTCGCTCACAATGGGCCTCATCAGAAGACTTAAGGTCACCCAAAGGGCAATGGAAAGGGTAATGCTCGGAGTTTCCTTGCGTGATCGAATCAGGAATGATGATATCCGCAAGAGAACCAAAGTTACCGACATAGCCCAAAGGATCGCCAAACTGAAGTGGCAGTGGGCACATTGCTCGCAGAACAGATGGTCGATGGGGCCGAAAAGTTCTAGGGTGGCGACCGCGTACTGAAAGACGCAGCGTTGGAAGGCCTCGCATAAGGTGGACCGATGACCTGGTGAGGGTCGCGGGTAGCCGATGGATGTGAGACGCACAGGACCGGTTGTTGTGGCGACACTTGGGAGAGGCCTATGTCCAGCAGTGGACGTCTTACGCTGATATGATGATGATGATGATGATAGCAACTTACTCGGAGTGAAAAGATAACTATGGTTTGTGTAAGTGGGTCTAAGACTGTTTACTGCTCAAGGTATTTCATGAAATCATAAGTGAGTGACTGTATTGTTTTTTCTTAGTATAATATTTATTTCTTTAAATCTAACAAACGCTCATAAGGTAATATAGGTATCTCTTGCACGACGTAAAACGACAAGGTATGTTTTTGTGACCTGTAGGTAAACCTTAGTGACTTTTAAGTTTTGAGTAGGTTTTTTTGTCAAATTGGTGAACCTAAGTAGGTATTTTTCTTAAAAAGGGGGGCGAATATTGAGATGTCGACTAATACCAGTGAGAAAGAAGACAAATATATTGGGATAAAAGCAAGAGAATAATGATGTTGTTAAAATTGGTAAACAATTAATTTCCGTGACTTAACCCATTGCAGTTTCCGTTTCAATTTCATTTCACATTAAGGCTGTCCATTGACGCGGAGCAATGCAGTAATGCGGAGCGGAGTTTCGAACTGTGTCTGTCCATTGATGCGGAGCGAGGTAGTGCGGAGCGGAGTTGCGGACTCACGGACAGAGAAGAGCTAGTTAGTAAGTTCACGCGACGAGTAATTTGAGCGGGCGGCCGTTTTTTCCGCTTCACCGCTTTACTTCCACGCACCGCTTCTCCGCTCCGCTTCCTGGTTGTGTATGAATTTTTAAACTCGTTCGCAAATCCCTGTCCCCTGAAGTGGAGCGGAGCAATTTAATTCGTTAATATTAGCACGGCTCCGCTGCGCTCCGCTCCATCGACAGTCAGCCTTAGAAAAGTCCCAAAACAAAATCCCGATGCCAAACAATGGAACATCGGGAACAAAAAACCATGTTTACCCTCTCTAGTCCAGGAGCCAGTACGTTGCAATCTCAGGCGAGTTCAAACAGACTCCCGGACTATTTGCGGACTCGACTCGAGTATTAATTCGGCTATGTAAACGGTCACTGTAATTACTGGGACATAGGACTTCACTTGTTAGAAAGACAATGTAAGACCTAAGTGGTTTATGTACTGTCGGCAGAATTAAACGGACCATGCGCGGTATAACGGGAGCATTTAACCTTTTGAACACCATGTAGCCACAAATTCGCCGTATTTTTTTTTTCACATATTTGTGGCAAATGTTTGGCAAACAGTCACAGGGTAAGCTTTCGTTTGTCACATAGATGTGACTATGGCGTTCAAAAAGTTAAAAACGCTGAAATATTTATGTTTTTAAATACCAAATAGGTTGCTATGACATTTTATAACTAATATATGGGAAACTAATTTTGAAGACCTGGCAATTCGAAATCAAATAAAAAAATCGATTTAAATAAATAAATATGAATCATTTCTCGGCCTCGTACTATGATTCGACAATGCCATCATGATTCCGTTGTGAGAGAGAAACGATGCTATTTTTTAGGGTTCCGATCATCCGTAACAAACGGAACCCATAGGTATAAAATCACTCGAGTGTCTGTCCGTCTGCCATAGCCAATTTGCTCCAGATATACTGGACTGTTGAAATTTCGTAAGTACAGCTCTGTGACCCAAACACGTACGCGTTACGTAAATAATAAATTTTGAGTATGGGGGTCACTTTTGGGGGAAACAAGAAAATTGCACAAAAAGTATTTGAAACTGTACCGTGTGACATATCAAATTAAAGGGCTTATTGTGAGGGTTTTATATTTTTAAATGTATTTTTTATATAATTTATATTGAATTATTTAAAAATATAATTAAATGTTAGTTTAAATAAATACACGGAATAATAATATGTATTTTTATATTTTAAATGTTTTTTTTTTGTAACTTAGGTGTATAATATTTAAAAATATTATAATATGTAAGTTTAAATAAATAAAATAATAATAAAATGTTTTATTGAAATAACGGTGTTACATTTCAATTGAAGCCCTAACTCCTGAGCTAGGTGGTACCTGTGTTCCAAGAGTCAATACCTAACACTCTTTCCGACCCGATAATCGAACCTCCGTGACGCCCAGCAGTTGCAGCTAGCGACTTCCACACTCATATTGAAAGCTTCTACACGAAAATCTAATACAACACTCAATATCGATCAGTGACTTATTGCATAAAATCTAGCAGGATTTCAACTGACGGTGTAAAGGCTACCACAAGGTTCAATTCAATCGTGTTAACAACATCGGTCGAGGTCTCTCTCTCAAAGGCACTATGCAATAGTGCATAGTGCCTTTACACTTTGCACTGTAGTAGTTAGTGTCCTGTAGATTTACTAACGGGAATAGGGAATATGCATGCATTTTTTTTATTTGAAAAAATAAAATACTTATTGTCTCTAGTAAACAATTATGACGGAATTTTTAAAATACTTTTATCAGCGATGAAGTTATTAAGCTTCAAAGTTGACAATTAGAAATAGAAGTCCGATACCAACTGTGACGTCAAATACTATGTCACCAATACAGCTGCCATACAAAACAGCGTTTTCGCGAGAGGGACAGATATATTTGTTTAAAATAGTTTTATCTCGTTTGTTTTTCGGTCAATTTCGATTCTATTTTCACTGTTAGTATTATATTTTTGTATATTTCTAGATAAACTGTTTAGATTATAAATATTTTTTCATGCATATTCCCTATTAGCGACAAATAACTGGGGATAAAGTGCTATCTAGACTAGAACTGTGGAATTTCCAAAATAGAAATAAAATACTTAGATATTTAACATAATAGCGATTGACTGGATGTACCCAGGGACATCTATCTATATACTAATATAATAAAGCTGAAGAGTTTCTTTGTTTGAACGCGAAAATCTCAGGAAGTACCAGTTGGATTTGGACAATTCTTTTTTTTATATAATAGCCACATTAATGAGGTAGGCTATAGGCTATACAGGAACGGGAAAAAACGGGTTATGCGCGTACGAAGTCGCGGGCAACAGCTGGTTAATACTAGTTATAAACATAAACCTTCTTAGTTTGTCGCTCTTTCTTTTAATGTTCATATCATAATCTGTTGCAGGGTCCAAAGAGGGGCCCGTTAGGGCCAGAGCCTGCCAGGGTTGCGGAATATGTTCGAAAGAGTCACCACGGCCCTGGATCGTCGATCGCCCTGGGTTTAGTCAGTAAGAGTGACAATCCCATCTGCTTCGCCCAGAGCAAAAGGAGTCATTTGATGATAGGAGTTAATCTCTGGAAGTAGGTACTGATAAGATTACGAAAATTCTTCTAGGTACTGATAGAAAGCTACAGTAATGCTGAATAGCTAATTATCCCGGGAAAACGTACTCTGTTTTCCTGAAAATTCCCTGAAAAAAAAATAATGATGATATTCATAGAAGTTGCTTTTTAGGGTTCCGCACCCAAAGTGTAACCAACGGAACCCTATTACTAAGACTCCGCTGTCCGTCTGTCAGCAGGCTACAAAAACCGTTAAATAGGTAGACAGTTAAAATTTTCAGGGTGTGTATTTCTATTGCCGCTATAACATAATATAATAAAAATTAAATTCAAATTAAAGAGGGCTCCGCTTTCGGTTTATGGTACGAAACTCTTCGTTTGAAAGTCCCACTCGCACTTCGCCGTTATTTTACTCACGTTTTGGCCGACCCACGTTTGTGATGGCCGTTTTCAAATAATAACAAAAGGTAAAGAAAATACTGATTTTTTTTTCAAGATCCCCATTGTTTCTCGATTACTAAAACTGCCTGGTTACCAAGCAACTTGGCTGGTGATTAAGTAAGCAATACTAGATCCTTGTAACACCTACCTACCATAAAACAAAAAACAATAATAAAAATATATATAATTATTTTTAATTATTTCATTAAAATGCATTATTTTAAATGTGAATATGGACCTTGTATGGTCTGTTATAAAGATTTATTATTAATTATAAGAAATAGGTACTTACCTACTTTATGAAAATTTTCGAACATGCAATCCAAATGCGAATCCTACCTACGAAAATAAAGTGCGAGAATGAACGTAAAGAACGAATATACGAGGAAAAGCTACTTATAGGAATGAAATCGAATGAATTATCTATAGATAAAGTCTAAAATACGGAACGATGATAGAAAATTATTTTTAAAATGATTCGTATTAGCATTTTAGCTTAGTAGGCCACATACTATTTTCAGTGACTATTTTACTATACTTGGTAGGATACCTATTACTATAAGAAAAGTACCCTAAGGATTCCATTAGTATAAGTCCACGAAAATGAGAATTAGATTGTACTGCGTTTTACTTGTGTTGGCTTGCTAACAATCCTTAATAATATTAAATGCAAAAGTAACTCAATCCATCTATTACACTATCACGTCTAAACTGCTGAACCGATTTTGATGAAATTTGGTACAGAGATAGATTAGATCTTGAAGAAGGGCACCTGTTTTTTTTATGTTTTTTTCTGAATTCTTACTTGCGCGCGAGCTAAGCCGCTGGCAGAAGCTCATCATCATCATCATATCAGCCGAAAGACGTCGAATGCTGGACATAGACCTCCCCAAGGGGGTTGGGGTTGCCATAATCGCCACGCTCGGCAGGCGGGTTGGCGATCTTAGTGTAGCTGTTGCAATGCACAGAGAATGCTGCTGCCCATTCTCTGGTCCCTTAGTCGCCTCTTACAACACCCACGGGAAGTGATGGGATGGTGCTATTCTTTTACGTCCGACACCATATAAAAGCATGGCAGAAACTAGTCGCATATGAATTTTTATTAGTTAGGTACTAAAATATAGATAAATAAGTAGAATTAGACAGAGCTTTGCATGATGGCCATAAAAATCCAGATCAAAAGTATTATTTTAATCTCTAAATGATTATTAAAATTATTAGGTACGTACCTACTTACCTACTTACTAGCTTCTACCAGCGCAGCTTCGCCCGCGTGAATGTCGGAAAATATCCCAAGGGAAGGGAAAAATCCCGGGATAAAAAGTTGGCTACGTGCTATTCCCGACTATAATTTATCCCTGCGCCAAACACCCAGAACCGTTCAGCCGTTCTTACGTGATTGAGTAAAACACATCCAGCCATCCAAAATTTCGCATTGAAAAGAATACTACTGAATACTGTAGTTGATTGACACTTGTCAATCAACTTTCGTCGCTGGATACCTACCGGCTAATATGTTCACAAAATAACGTCCAAAAATAATATCAATAAAACCGCATGGGCTTCACTTTATAATTAACAGCAATTAACGCAATGACATACATTCAATTTCACAACCATTTTATAAAAAACAAAATTCGAAATACAAATTGAAATTGACACATCCAGATTTCTGCAAATTGCATGAATGGCGCAGGTAATGTAGCATTCAGCCAGGCCGACCAGACATCGATGAATGAAATGAAACAAACACTGAAATTGTGCTAATGAATGTCCAATTAATGTTGCCAGCTAACCTGATTGCTTGGCGAACCATCATTGTATGCAGTGCAGCATTTCATACAAAAGGGAATGATGCCTCAATGGATATTACGCCTACCAGCTGTTTTTATGAATCATAATAAAAATAATGGCTTTGTAAATTGAATTCGGCGAAATTATTGAAGATATTTTTAACTTGTGAAGGTTTTGGGGCTATTCATAGAAACTGCTATATATACACATAGGTACTTATAAGTACCTAAACAAATGGAATCCTATCCTCCGCGGTCTGTCCGTCCGTCCGTCTGTCTGTCAACAGGCTGTATCTGGTGAACCGTAAGGTAGACGTAAGTTGAAAGATATACCTACTAAGTGTATTTCTGTTGCCACTTTAACAACAAATACCTACTAAAAGTAAATAAAAGGGTTGGGACATTTTTGTATGGGAGCTGGCATAGCCACAGCCACCATTTTTTTTTTTTTTTTCAAAAGTGGCTCTTGATGAGTCATGAAAATATGGTTACAGGACACGGTAAAGTCGCAATGTGAGGACAGTGAAAATTATATAAAAAATAAACTAATGACGTGCCTTTATGCAGTGGATTGTATTCTAAAAATAGTTATCTTCTTGATTTAATTATTAAATTTATTTATATTAGACACTAGTATTTTGTGAAGTTTTAGAAAGAATGAATGAAAAATAGTTTATTTGCGCCAAGCATGTTTTCACGTCTTCTTATTTTTACTTTTCTAAAAATTTTTGAATCAAACTTAGAACTTTTATTTGAATTTAATCTAATGCATAGGTAGCGGAATCTGCGGGTACCCTGGCTCAGTTCCGTTGCGACACCCGAATGCCAAATATTTCGGTAACATGACACTTTACGGCAGCAGGTTGCTTATATTTTTTACTCATAATAGGTACCATACATGTTTCACCATGCGCTGCGATTTTGAAAAGAAATAAAATGGTGGCCGGGTAGCTATGCCACAAAGGTTCTATCCCCTTTAACATTAAAGGGACCAAATGTCCCATCCCCATGCCATACAAGAAAGGTGATTTTCGGTTTTCCTAAAGGTACCTATTACGAATTTACGAAGCCCTTCGTGTGCGAGTCCGACTCGCACTTGACCGGTGCGGGGGACGCGGCTTCGATATCCTAACTTAACAAAACTCATGGTACCTAGGTATTTTTGAAAAAGATACAATAGTTTACCTACTGTTAAAAAAAATATTTTTCTGCTGCCTGCTGGTCCGGCTACATAGAAATTTTTAATATTTTAACCATCATTATGCTTAGAGCTCAAAAAAAATCACTACAATTTATCCATCATTATTCATTATGCTTAGAGCTCAGAAAAAATTACTTCAATTCCTTTCGAAACCATTCTCTAGTAAATCACTTTTTTATTGACTAGCTGCCAAGACACCTAAAAGATTTAAATTACTAAGTAGGTAACTCGAACTCAAAACTAAGTTGATTCCGATTGAATTCTCTATTTGCCAAAGCTTTGTGCTTTACCTTTGTCTATTGTAATACAAAGGCACGCCATCTGTAATTATTAATGTAGTAACAGTGAAGGCACACAGATCGATGTGTTTGCTTTCCGCCTTTCTTTCATCTAAGCACAATGGAAAACTTTTACCAGAGTTGGCGACTATTCGGTTTATATCTCCTGTGATAGATGTCGCTAAGTTTATTTAAAAAATTGTGAGCTGACGTTTTTTATTCTTTCTTTCATCATTAAATCATTTCGACACTCAATATAAAATTTAACCCATTGTTATTTTGTAAATAATACAATAATTTGTTGGTATATTTTGACACAACTTGCTGCTTCTGATATTATTTCGCGCGCCATCTTTTGAGTCAAATATGAGATAGTTAAGCTCAAAAGACTTTGTATCAAGCAAATGAAGTTATTAAAAACTGAGTACTAGAGGTGAGAAGAAGGTGTCCCGCCTCCCGCTGCGAGTCAAGCTGGGCGTGTATAAGTCATACATCCGCCCGCTGCTGACATACGCCGCCCCAGCCTGGCTCGCCCTCACGAGCGAGACTAATAAAAAATTACTCCGCGCGCAGCAAAGTCTCGCGCTGCGGAAAATCGTTGCCGCCCCTCGCTTCGTGAGGAACAGCGTTATTGCGCGGGACCTCCAAGTCGAGAGCCTGGACGACTTCTGCGCCCGCCTCGCGTCCACTATGTTCGCGCGTGCCGACGCATCTGCTTGGCCTCACGTCAAGCAAATAGCGCCCTGGCATGCGCGGCCACCTGACGCGAGGCGCCTCCCCCGCGACCTTATTCCGGACGTGACGACCCCATGATCCCACCGGACTTGACGCCGAGTGAGTCGCAGACACCAACACGCGACTCTCTCAAACAAAAACACTCCACACACACAACATACTCCCGGCGCGCGCTGTGTTCTAAGTTAATATAGGCATAGCGCGCGTCGAACTCAGACACACATGACTCTACAATCGCATTAACTCACGCGGTGACCGTGCGGCGCGGACGTACGTGTCATCCGCTGACATGGACGGTGTTACACAATACAATACCGTCCAAACATACAGAACGGCCCCTTAGTCCGGAGCGTGACCGGCTCGATCTGGAAGCGTGACGGACGGGGGTCAGCATCCTCAGCAGGCGCGCCTTAAAGTCGTCGCCTACGTCGCTGGTCGTCTCTCGCCGGGCCTCCTCCGGGCAACCGGAGGTCTCACCTGGCGGGGACTGACCGCCGTAGGCACGTGAAGATGCGGCACTGCGAGGCGGTGCCGCGGCGCTCCTGCTGAAACACAAGTTGACAGCTACACTCATAGGCACGCAGCGATGCTAGAGTCGCGCGTGCCACCAACCGCGCCTACATGGCACCCCAACGCCGTGCCCGTAATTACGGGCACGAACACCCCGACGCCGCGGGATTAAAGGCCTAGCCTACGCCCGCCTGCCACGCCCCCTTGCGGGGACGTCGCGAAAATCTCCAG
>NDFZ01005125.1:267352-308271 GCA_002192655.3 Mamestra configurata | reverse complement strand
AACATACAGAACGGCCCCTTAGTTCGGAGCGTGACCGGCTCGATCTGGAAGCGTGACGGACGGGGGTCAGCATCCTCAGCAGGCGCGCCTTAAAGTCGTCGCCTACGTCGCTGGTCGTCTCTCGCCGGGCCTCCTCCGGGCAACCGGAGGTCTCACCTGGCGGGGACTGACCGCCGTAGGCACGTGAAGATGCGGCACTGTGGGACGGTGCCGCGGCGCTCCTGCTGAAACACAAGTTGACAGCTACAATTATAGGCACGCAGCGATGCTAGAGTCATGCGTGCCACCAACCGCGCCTATATGGCACCCCAACGCCGTGCCCGTAGTTACGGGCACGAACACCCCGACGCCACGGGATTAAAGGCCTAGCCTATGCCCGCCTGCCACGCCCCCTTGCGGGGACGTCGCGAACATCTCCAGCCGAGAAGAAGGTAGTTAAAATGGAACCCCGTTGTATCGACTCTGTAACACTCATTAAACTAAACAATGGTTCCGTTCATTGCATCTTTATAAAAAGTTGTGGCACGATCGATTTCAATATTTGGCTCAAACTAAAAGCAAGCAAATTGAAAAAAGAAATGAATTTACTTAAACTAATACAGGCAATTACAATTGCAAATAAAATTTTGCTTAGAAGATTCCAGACAGTATTGTTGCCACGGTTACGATAAACGAAGGCGCACATACTCTTGAGCACACCTCTACATTCACAAGTGGAAGCGCTGTCAAGTGTCAACTGGCCCTATCTGTTGTCAAAATCGGCGTCCTGTCAAAATTGTTAAAGTGTCAAAAGAGCGCCACAGTTTTCGCAATTTGTTAATTGTTGTTGTTTTATCCATATTCCGACAATAAAACCGGGATCGATCTTTGTCATTATCTAATTTGTCCAGCGGCGGATATTCCAGGTAAGTCTATTACAATTTTAATGTTCCAATTGACCAATAGCAGAGTTAAAAATTCATAGGTTATGTCGCAAGAATTTTGTATATTGTTGGCACATTTTTTAAATACTTTCCTAATTTTATGGTGAACACTGGGTTTATTTCTTATTTTAATCAAATAAATTTACTTAGATAACATTTTAAAACAGTTTTAACGTCCTTATTTTGTCCATTTCGATCCGTTTAACTTTGGGGTTGCGTTTTTTATAATAAACATTGTCTTAAGATTATCTACTCTGTAAACCGACCAAAAACCTTGCGAAAATTATTCCAGAATGTCAAGTCAGGAGAATGAAGCCCCGTTGCCTGAAGGATGGGAGATGAGAACTAGCCGTTCTACCGGTATGACATACTTCCTCAATATGTACACTAAGAAGTCTCAGTGGGAGAGGCCGGAGGCACCTGCAGACCCTGGTGAGATTCGCTGCAGCCATCTTCTTGTCAAACACGCTGAGAGTAGGCGTCCGTCGTCATGGAGAGAAGAAAACGTCACTCGCAGTAAGGATGATGCAATGGAACTTCTGAAGGGGTACCGCAAGCAGATTGTAGCCAATGATGCAACATTTGCTGAGTTAGCATCGAAGTACTCTGACTGCTCATCGGCTAAGCGTGGCGGAGACTTGGGTATGTTTGGACGTGGACAGATGCAGGCGCCGTTTGAAGAAGAGGCTTTCAAACTGAAGGTGGGCCAGCTCAGCCGGACCGTTGAGACAGACTCTGGAGTTCACATTATCTTGAGAACTGCTTAGATATTAAGTGTTATGTCTTTATTATCATACTACCTTCTACTGTTTTCAAAAAATGTTTAAAGCAATATAATAAAAGTGGATACCAAATTAGGATGCTAGATTCAATAGTTAAAATTATTTCCTGAATTATTGAGGATTTAGAAATTTTTAAAAACCCCATAGTACCATAAATTGATTTTTGTCAAAGTTACTAGTTCCTCATATATTAGCTAAAATTGTTTATGATTCTGCTCAAATTCATATAAGTATTATAATATTGTGTTCTGCTGTTTTATTATGTACTTGTAACAGCATTATCTGTAATCATCATAGATTAATTATATGGATTGGATCATAAAGCATTTAAGCCTGATAAATTGTTTTTCATAGAAATAGAAACTGATTTTGTGACTGATTCCGAATCCAGGTCTCGATAAGGTTTTTAATTACGTCTTTTTGTGCATGTAAAAGAATTTTGTAAAAGACAATGTTTATTGTAATGTATAAAAGGTTCCATATTCTCTATCTGTTTTGTGCCTAAAGCTAAGAGGACAAAATAAATTTGTTTTCTGATTCATATACTATTTATTATTTGTTCACCATAGAGTTGGGGAGAAATGAGTTCAAGCGTGTAACTTAGTATTTTATATATTCACTAACAAGATGCACAGTAAATAAGAATAACAAAGTCTTAGTATTAATGACATCAGTACTGCGCCGCTGACGATCCCAGCCAATCGTCAAGGACGCGGGACCCCCGAACTTCAGACATTTTTTTTACATTTTTCTAACATCAGTTACAAATATGGCACTAACATAACTAAACTTATTTTATATTAGACCGTAACAAATACAAAGTTCGGGAGTAAGATCGGATCCAAATTACAAAGCCTTCGACGTCGGTTCATCCTTATTTTGACTGTTTCTTATTAGAAGTATTGTGTCTAAAGTTGTTTCTTTGAGGTCCTGTGGAGCGGGGGTCCAGATAGGCCCGATGATGGGTGGCGACCGCTTGCCCCCCCACGCACTGAACTTCACCTTCCTCTTCCCATCCTTCTTCAAGTTGACATCCAAGTACGGATGACCAGGCTTGAAGATCTTTGGCAAAGACTCTAGGAAGCTCTTGAACGGTAACGACTCCCGCAGCGTCCTCTCATTGGTATTTGTACTCAAAGCCAAGATCTTAATGGGATGGCGCTTGTCCAATGTCGGGATAAACTGGAAGCCTGCGAAGTTGAATCGTTCAAGTACGTTGCCGGGTGAGTAACTGGAGACGATTTTCGTCAGTTCCGGTATGGTTGCAGAGAAAATAACTTTGGAGTTTTTCGTGCCCGGCTTGTAGATCATCTGGCCGCTACGCTTGCCGCCCCAGGGGCTGAAGCGCACGCGTTTTGGCATGCTCGGTTCTCGGATGTTGTTGGCTCGTTTCCATGTCCACATACTCTCGATGCTGTTTTTGTCTCGTTTTCCGCCCCAGGGACTGAAATACTTCTTCTCTTTGGGGCCTAGAAAGTTGGTGGCGTTTTCGTCCATCGTTCCTTCGAAATGGTTGACGAAAGGACTTCCAACTTGTTCTTGGTTTTGTACATACATGTTTCGTTCTATGTCTAGTTGATTGGGTAGCCATCGTTTCTCGCGGGTTTCTTGTTCTTCAGCTGTCCTTCGTCTTCTTTGGAGATCAGCTTGGCTTTCGTCTAAGGAAGTTTGTTGATTCTGTGTGCTTTCGTAGTCGTTTCGTGAGGCGGGTACGTTGAAGTAGTAGGGCATGGGGAACTGCAGGTTGGTGTCGATCGTGTCGAGGATGTAGTCGGCGCCCGGCCCGCCGCTGTTGATGTACTGCGGCCGCACGGTGCCCAGCCAGGAGAACGCGATGAGTAGCCAGTGGTGCAACATGATTCTGGAAAAGAGAAACTTATCTGTTAATTTCGATATAAATAACTTATAGGTACCTAGTAGAAAATTGCTGAAAAGGTAATAGAAACTTTACACATCATATAATAATAGAATATTGCTTAACATGTTGGATGGGTGACCTTCATTCATGAGTTTAAAGACAGCACATCAGAAACCATTAGCTCAAAAGATGGTGGCTACTACTTCGAAAACTAGACTGGTCTGGGATGTCTGTTTATTTAAAATCATGTTTAGTTTTTGGGTAGTAGCCAGTATCTAGAAGCTATTTCAAAAGGGAAACGGTCTTCAAGTGAAGATAATACCTACGAGAATGTGCAGTCGAAACTGTTTGAGTACTAGCTTTCTAATTCAACAACTAACACCAGTGCAAAAAAAAATATCTTAATTCATCGTTTATTTTTGGGCATTATACGTTAACTACAATATTACAGATTTTTTTTTTAATTTGAGATGAGTTTGCTCTTGACTCTAGGTCATAGATGACAGAGACAAAGTCGACGATGGAGCGAGCTTACCCAGAAGAAGCCTGTTCATTCTAATTTCGAAGAGATTAGGATTGTATGCGATCAGAAACACAGACGCAGGCAGAGAGTTCCAGTCGCATTATAAATGACGTTTGGAAACGTTTAGTGCGAATTGGTGGAATAGCAACAAGGTGCGTCTAGATGTCCGATGGTAGAAGGAGGCCGGACTGAGACACTTTCAATATTTGTAATTTAACATAAATTAAGGTCTTAAGTCTTAAGATGCCCCTTTAGATAGTGTTAGCCTCAATGCTCTTGGTTACACGGTTCATCCTGTCGTCGTAAACTGCCTGTGTAGGTTTTCCCAATAATTATTAACTGGGACATAACTAATCGTAGTTTCCATGACATAAAATAAGAACTTAAAAAGCCCTTTCAGAAAACATTAACCATCATTAATGTTCACTACTTGCTTTATCTTAACTCGTCAAGAATGTGTATTTACATAAACCTTAATATTCTAAAACTGGGATACAATTGACCTCAGCATCTATAAATGAAATATATAGCATAACAGACTTTCTCTTATATTTTTTTCAAGGATGGGATATCATCAAATGACTTATTCAGCTTTGGGTAAAGTGGAAGGGCGTGTCAGACTCTTACTGACTAAAACCCATCCGTGTTCCTTCTTAAGCCCTGTGCGTTCCAGGGCCGCGGTGACTCTTTCGAACAAATTCCGCAACCCTAGCAGACTCTGGCCCTAGCGGGCTCCGTCTTCTATGCTGACATCTCTTTGAGGCGAAAAAAAATAAATTCAAGTCGTCAACGAATAAAATCAAATGAATAAAATTAAAATGTCACTGAACAAAAACGCTTGCACGGATGCAAAATAAACATACAAAAAACCTTCCTCCTTATCGCTCTTTCTAATAAAGAAAACCATATCAAGATACGCTGCGTGGTTTAGAAGAAAAAAGCGGAGAAACAGACAGAGATGAGACAGCGACTTTGTTTTACGTATACCGTAAGATAGAAATAGAGAAGATTGCAAGAATGATACATGGTCGGAAGCGTTCAAAGTTCCGGGTTGATAATTTAAACTATATATACCTACAATAGTGGTACATGGCGGACTTAATGCAACGAGGCTTACTCTACCAGTCGGCAGTTCAAAAGACTCTAGTAGGTAGGTGTACAAGAAATAAACTATACTTAAAGTCGATGTTAATTGTCACTGCAACATTTAATCTCATGTGGTCATTTACGTTTCGCCCCTATTTTAAATTCTCTTTTAGCAGACGTTAAGAGCTTTCCCGTATTAGAACCAGATTAATTATTTGAAGACCTTGACATCAAATATTCCAGTTTAAAATATTAATAGTTCGGGAATTGTTAAGACTGAAGAAAGGCCTATTAGTTCTAATTTAGTGCTTCTTATATTATGGAAACAAAAGCATCTGCAGTAAATAATAAACTCGTGAATTAAAAAGTGGGCTTTTTACCTGAATAAATCTGAAATGGAATTCATTATGTTATTCCATTATTTGTTTAATTATTAATCGCCTTTCGCCTCACCGGAAGCGACGTAATCTCTGTAGAGTTCTCTCTCTCTGTAGACTCCCTTAATTTGAAAATAAAGTAACTTTTAGACGCCTTTGGACGTGAGTTATACAAGATATTGTTTTGGAAAATACTGACTTTATGGGTACTTAGAGCAAAGGGCTTCCGGCATCGGTCTTCGGCAACTGACATGTGACCTAAGCAAATTTATGTCACCTGAAAATTGCAGACTCCGTAAGATTGTATAAATCTTTATTAGATTATAATTTCTCGATATATTATGAAAAAATCGTTTTGTATACAATAAATCCCATCAAAATTCAATCTTTCCAATATTTACGTGTCTTATTAAGAAAATATAGTTTACAATTTCTCGCGATATTTTACAATCTTATGGTGTTTGCAATTTTACGGTGACATATACAAATGGAAATGGTAACAGACTATCCGGTTATAGGTTAGATAATATTGATAAATGATAGGTATTTGTTTATAAAATTGATTGGTTATAAATAACACTTGTACATGTAATTTTTCGTCTACAACTAGGTGAGACTAATGTGTACCCTGAGAAGAAACATCTAAAAATACTTTGAGGTCAAAGCGTCATTTTATCCCAGAAATCATCCTTTAAGGGGTGAAAAGGGGGTGGAGGTTTGAGAGTCCGTCATTATTGAAGTTAAAAAACCATGAACCTTTGTAGTTAGGCACTTGATAAAAAAAATAATAAACATACGTTTAAGTAAGTGTTTTTGGAAATTAAAATGGCTGCCCAAAGTAATTATTCCTCGTGGACGAAGTCGCGGGCAAAAGCTAGTCCTTCTACATATAAAAACATACAGTACTGCGTCTATCAGTAGATAAAACACTCACCTACTTTAGATAGATTGCCTATATTGACAAAGCGAAATGGAAACAGCAGAGCGGACTTTTTATTTCTCTTTAATTCAAGGATTAAAAGAAAATATTCTCATGAGAGCTCACTGTTTATCTTAGAATCCTAAGTAATCTAAACTAATATTATTCATTTATTTATTAGGCTCACCAACAATTTGTAAACACCAAAAAATATTGCAAAATACTTAGCATAAAACAATGGTGTAGTGACAAAGTTTTTAATGTGCCAAAATGATGGGCTTAACTTAATTGTAGAAATAAATTATGCTAAGTGATAGTGGGCAATTATATTTTCGAGCCGTTTGGGGTTGAGACTCTCGGACCGTGGGGTCCGAGTGCTCATGCGTTATATAAAGAACTTGCTAAACGCTTAGTTGACACTTCGCGTGACCCAATGGCTGGTTTTTAACTCGGACAGAGGATAAGCATTGCCATAAAACGTGGCAGTGCCGCTGGTCTTTTAGGCTCACTTCCATTCGATAGACATGCGGACGAATTTTTTGACGCCATATTTTAGTTAGGAGTTTTTATTTTAATTTTAAGTGTATGTAGTAAGTTTGTGTAAGCCTTTAATCGTTAAGAAATGCCAAAAGACAAATAAATAGTGCTACAATAAATACAAAAAAAAATTCAACACAACAGCCCAGTCACATCATATTGTGCGTCAATTTGCGGAACTTTGTAAGTAAGTGAGTCTGTATGCACGTCCACAAGATCGCTGCAACTATTTACTAGCTTACATAGCCGAGAAATGGCCGAATTGGCTCCGAGGATTAAGGATAAACGCGAAAGTTTGGATGTATGAATGTTTGTTTCTCAATCACGTCAAAACGGCTGAACGGCTCTTGATTAAATTTGGCACAGAGGTAGATTATAGTGTGAAATAACACATAAGATACTTTTTATCTCGGGAGTATGTTCCCTTGGGATTGGGATTCATGCGGGCGGCAGCTAGTGTTATATAAATGAAAAAAAATGGTTTTGTTTGTTACGTTGTCACGCCTCAATCGCCGAACCTATTTGGATGAATTTTGAACAGGGATAGATGGGAACTTGGAGGCGGTTAGGCTTCTACACTCGACTCCACCTTTCGATTCATCAAATTGGCTGGTAAAGATTGTTAATTTTAACATTAATCAAGGGTTTTTTCCTTTGTCACGCGACTAAGTCAAGTTGAGATCCTTCAAAGTGACTTGGAATAGGAGCCCTCTAACGAATAACGTCTATCTTCTATCTATCAGCAAAAATGAAAACTTCGTACCACCTAAAACGTAATATTTTCTTTTATTCACCACTTTCAAAAAAAGGAGGAGGTTCTCAATTCCGTTGTTTTTTTGTGTTTGTTACCTCATAACTCCGTCATTTATAAACCGATTTGAAAAAATCTTTTTTTGTATGTGAAAGGATATATTTTCCGAACGGTTGGACAAAAAAAACAACCGACTTCCAAATAAAAAAAATACCACAAAGTATAAAATAACTTTAATTTCGGAAGTCGGTGTTTTTGTTTGTTCCTTCGTATTTTAACACCGACTTCCGATATTGGTTGTATTTTTTTTTAAAAAAGTGTTTTGTTTACTTTAGCTAGTATAACATAAATAAAACTTGACGAATTCCTATATCAGGAACGATCCAGTGTTGAGGCGCTTGTTAAACAATGCCACGAGCTTTACAAGAATACCTCCAGCAAAATAATCACACAAAGTAATTTTCAACCTTTAGGAATCCGCAGAATTTTCCTGGCTTGTCACAAAACATGTAAGAATAAGGTTATTAAGAGATCTGCCCACTGAATGTTGCCTATCAATGCTTAATAAAATAATAATCACAAAACAATATTATTTTGTTTCGGTATTTTCACGTCGTAACGATTATCATGGCGTAATAAGTTAATTGACATGTTGTATATAATAATGTTTATATTGTTGGAAGTAACATTATTATTAACGATTTTGCGTACCTGTTTTCCCTGTGCTGTATTTCTTATGATCAACTTATCATCTGCTTTTACGTGAAATAGTAACAAACATCCATTTAAATTTACAATTATTTATAATAGTAGTAGGATTTTATTCTTCGGTCGGGTCCATTCTGATCAATTTTCAATCAAAAAAAAGTTTTAATATAAAATACTCAGAAACATAAACATATCATTATTTGACCATAACCTGCGCAACTTACAAAAACAAACTTATTTTTACTAATCCGTAGCACCAACATCCAAGAATAGCTACGTCGTAGCTCGTAGCACTCGGCTACGCCGTTGCTACGAACGCCTACGAAGAATGACGAATGTTATTGTTATTCGGAAAATCCTTTTCGTCATCCATTGACTTATTCCTATCGTTTGTCAGTAAATATTGTCTCGTCTATTTTTGTGTAGCACGTGCGTAGCAGTCAAGATGCTACGCAGTGCTACGAATTTGCTACGCAAAAATGTGTAGGTAGGGATATGACTTTAATAATATCTTTGTTGGGTTCGGTTTCCAGCCTAACCGGAGGCAGCTGTCGCAGCTGAGTACCAGTATTTTCCATGGAGCGACTGTCTATTCAGGGTTCCCCAAATGGCGGACCGCGGTCCGGATCCGGAAAGCCGACGTATTTTGTGCGGACCTTAAGTAAACATACAACAAATCGAACGAAATCGACTGCTCGATACATTTATGATAACTCGACACAATTTACTGAACAGCTGATTGAGATTGACAACTAAGATAGACCCTATCTGATCTTCACAATGAACTGAAAATATGATACCCCTTGGCAAGACTCGTGTCAGGTTTTCTGACTTCTGACTACTGTAACGTCTACAAATGACGGCCTTAATGAACGCCTTCACGTACTTTCCGAGGCACGGAGGAGTCTCGATATCCATGGAATGAATGGTCATCCATCCACAGACCGACCTCGGCAAGCGTTGCTTACCATTTGAAGATCGCCCTGTGCTGCTGTTATTATTTAGCCACGAGATTAGGAAGTACGGGTAAAACGGGGTGAATAGAAATGAAGGGGCGAATAAAAACGAAACTTTGCTTGGAATTTTCACGTTATTTAAATATTGTTTGCAGCAATGATGAACTCCAATTTTTTTAACAATTATTTTATATTTAAATGGACGCTTTGTGAAAAACAATTAATATGGTATTTATGTAAAAATCAAAAATAATATTTTCGTTTTTATTCACCCCTGCATTTCTACGATACCTAGCTACTCTTATAAAACAATTTAACCTTTTGAACGCCAATGTCACGTATACATGACAAGCAAGCGTGTGCCCTGTACGCCAAACGTCACAAATATGTGACTAAAAGTACTGCGAATTTGTGGCTTGGCGTCGGGGAGACGCCGATGCGTTTATGCTCTAGCGTTCAAAAGGTTAAAAAGGCCTTTGACCTTAGTGACACGAATTTCACTAAAGTTGAAATGAAGATGTCTGTTATAGTGTTTATATTACTCAATGAAACTCTCCCCTTGCCCACTGAATTAATTTGAATGTATTATGTACGTTGCCAAGTGAAAATTTTTGTTTATCTACCCATACCAGTGCGTACAGTTAAGGAGTGTAATTCTCTGCCAGAGTCTGTGTTTCCTGATAGCTACAACCTGGGAGTCTTTAAGTCAAGAGTAAATAGGTTACTTTTAAGCGAGCGTGCTCCATCATCTCTGGCCGGGAATTCCTCCTTAAATACACCATTTTTAATACGCCTAGTATCCGACGAAAGCGCGCTACTATCTCCCAGTTTTCTTAGGCCTCATAATATATTAGTTTCAAAGCCAACATAAACTGAAGTTCTAGTCCCTGTTATCAAAAATGTATAAACTTAGCAACATGTGCCTACCTTTCTTTGCCAACGAAATGGGTGGATGTTTAAATAATTGGGTAATGCTACGTCACGACAATTAAGGAGATATACGCACTAATAATGAGGAGCTCGCGGCTAAAGAATGATGTCAGATGATGACGTACTAATACTACATATTATTATGTTGTGACTGAAAGCCGGCATAGTATTACTTTAATCTTTTGAACGCCAGAGCATAAACACATTGGCATACCCCCGACGCTAATCCACAAATTCGCCGTACTTTTTGTCACATATTTATGCCGTTTGTCGTACAAGGCACGCGCTTGCTTGTCATGTATACGTGACAATGGCGTTCAAAAGATTAAAACATGGACTTCTTATAGGTTTAGGTACCTGTAATGTATGGTTAAAGAACTATTATCTGTATTTATTTGAAAAGTTAAGGCTCAGTAGCGTATGAGCCCTTTCATTTGATTATGTCACACGGCACAGTTTAAAAAACTTTGTTGTTTAATCTCACACCAATCAGAAGATATGTCCCCCAAACGTGATCCCATACTCTAAATTTATTTATGCACGTTATACGTTTTTGGGTCACAACAGTTGTATGTGTACTAAATTTAAACTGAACCGGTCCAATAGATTCGGAGGAAATCGACATTAGCAGACGGACAGACACCCGAGTGATCCTGTAAGGGTTTCGTTTTTTCCATACGGATGTTCAGAACCCTAACACGTCATAATGACTTCATTCGTCTATTCAGCTTGTTAGATCGTTTTCTAGTAAGTGTCTTCCCACAAATCACACATTTGGCGACTTCCTCTTATGGCACACTTAAGTTTTTTTACGGAATCGATCTTCAAAAGGATCGGCTTTTAGTGTAAACGAAAGGTTTTTTTAGGGTGGAAATCATCAAATCACTCCTTCCGGTCTGGGCGGAGCGGAAGGAAGTGTCAGACTCTTACTGAATGAAATTCGCCAGTGTTCCTCCAAATGCCCTTTGCGTTCCAGGCCCGCGGTGGCTCTTTCGAAAAAATTCCGCAACCCTGGCATGCACAACATCTCTTTGAGCGAAACGAATGCTGCTACCAGTGTCATTGACTGGCCCGTTGGTCGAGTGGTTAGTGACCCTGACTGCTAAACCGGAGGTCGTGGGTTCGATTCCCACCCAGGACAAATCTTTGTGTGATGAGCATGATCATTTGTTCTGTGTCTGGGTGTAATTTGTCTATAATATGTATGTATTTAGAAATATATAAGTATGTTTATCAGTTGTCTGGTTGCCATAGCACAGGCTCTGCCTAGTTTGGGGTCGGATGACCGTGTGTGAGTTGTCCCAAGATATTATTATTATTATATTTATTAGTGTTTTACAAAAGTCACTGCCTTTCCGAACGCTATAACTCAGTGACTGGGTACCGTAACGCACAATGATAGTATTTCCAAAGTGCTTTATGCACTTGGGTCCACCTATTAGTGTTGAGTATTTCTGAAAATATAACGTGTTAATCCATTGGATGCCAATACCCTAAATTGACCTGTCTCATATTTCCATCCTGTATAATTGTATGGCTTTCAAACTACATTTCAAGGAACATCAAACTCCTTGGAATGTGGTCAAAGGTGCTAAAAATATGCCCCGAGATGTCAACAGTGGCCTGTTTGACACTAAATTCAATAAATCCAACCACTATTCTATCTATTTTCCTACTATTGGGCGAAGGAATGGCAACGTTAGAATTAGATTATTGACCGCCATTTTGTTTGTGAAGGACCTAAGTCAATAGTTGGCGCCATATTTCTAAGGTTTTATGAAAAGATTTGCCGATTGGGTTTCGTGTTAATTAGATGAAGAAATTATATTATGTGACCCACGATAAGTTTCTGGTTTGAATGCGAGTGAGATGTTTGCTAGGTCCGTGAATTCGTTTAGTGACATTGCTTGACTGTTAGTACCAGAATAGTATACAGGATTTTCTTTTATAAAAATTACGACACTTTTTCCTGGTTATATGACTTATTATCGCTTTCATTACTATCTAGTTGCATTAATCTGACACTCGAAAGAATTCTAATGAACAACTCTGATTATGGTCATTTCTACCTATTTCAGTAACTAGGTTGTGGGTACACCTGTGTTTACGCACACACTTGTGCACTATAATATGTCCCGCGCCGATGGCTAGTCTCCGTTGAGAGTGGCCGCCATGGCCGAAATCGGTCAGGAGGACTATATATATATACTAGCGGTCCCGACAGACGTTGTCCTGTCCGAACGTTTGCTTTGTGTCTCACGAAAAATTATAGGAATCGATTGCAGCGCCATCTAGCGGGTCCAATTGTGAATCTAAACCATTCTCGAATCCCCTTGAACTCACACAAAAAAAATTATCAAATTCGGTCTAGCCGTTAAGGAGGAGTTCAGTGACAATGACAGTCACAAACACACGTACACAAGAAATATATATATTAAGATATATATGTGAGGGTCAGACAAGCATTCGACCTCAACTGAGTTGCGTAAAACCATAGACAGATGATGTATTTTCTCTCAAAATTAATTTTATTATCTCAGTATAATGCGTTACTATAGAAAATCCGGTAGTTTCCTATTATGCGATGAATTTATATTAATTCTTGGGATCGTTTGAATTGAATTTGTAACGGTTCCGGGAGCCAGAAATAGTAAAACCACCAATATTCACCACCCTCAACATTTTAAGATTCAATTTTCGAACCAAAAGTTCAACTCTCTCACTGCAAAGGATTTTAATTTAATTTTACAAGTTAAAACTGATTATTTGAAATGAATCTGATAATTCCATTTAAAAATACGTGTTCTGCTTCAAGGATATAAAAGTTTAAAGAAAGCAATATTCATATTTACTACTGTAATAAAAGAAGTTTATGAACGATATAATGAGAATTGTAAAGTGAGACTTATTTGAAACTAAAGATTTAGGTAAGTATCTGCTTGCAAAAATAATATTTTTTCGATTATAAATCAAATTGATAGATGATACTATTGATTGGGATAGGATTTAATTCTTAATCGCGATATAGTGGCACAGGTCATCATAATTATTATTAAAAATATTAAGAAAAAGTTGGAAGCATTTGATTGAAGAGCACGAGCGAAAAAAAATATTTTGTCTATGATTTTTTCTTACGAGTGACGTTTAAAAGCGCGGGAAAAGTTACAATAGTTTCTAGCAACAAGACTATTACAGTCAAACTCTTTCTATATCTTTTCACGTGTCTTCATTTTCCTATTGATTTTTCAAAGTAAATTATATTACTTAATAAGTTATAACAAAACCGTTTGTTCTCCGTCCTAGATGTTTTATAAACTATCTAGATACTTTTATTTTAATAATAAAGGGTTCACCCTTGTTTGATAGAACAACGTTTGATATAATATTACTAAATCGAATTTTAGTTGCAATAAAGTCATTTCGAAGAATTATTCATTTGACCCAATAATTCATTGGTATACCATCTGAACATTACATCAAATGAACATTATACCTTTTGATCATTAGCGCAAATATTGTTATAGCAAATAAATATTCGATGAACTGAAAATTCTGTCAAACGATATTATACAAAGTGATGATTTTCTTAAACGTTGTTCGATTTAGTAATATTATATCAAACGTTGTTCTATCAAACAAGGGTGAACCATAATAAAGTATTAAAGAAAAATATTACTATGAATAAAAGAAAAGATAAGCTAATGACGTAATTATATCGTACACAAAGCGGTCATATCAGAAGTTATTTTATAAATTAATTGTAATAATAGGTGACTTGTATGACAAGTATCCATATTAATTATCTTACTACTTTTATGGGTGTTTGTCACTCAACCACGCCAGAATGGCTGAACTGATCTGGGTAAAATTTGGCACCGAGATAGATTATATTTTGGAATAGCACATAGGCTACCTTTTTTCCCCAGAAATTACCTTAAGTCTTGTGCAGTTCGTGAACGAACAAGTTCGTAAGAGCGCACCCACATGTGAACTTCGCGAACTAGGTCTCAGATCCGCCGCTCTTTAGTTCCTTCGTTAGACCGACTTAATTATATAGCGTGAGTGAGCGGGAGCCAGCTGCACGGGGATGCCCGACCTAGTTGCGTTGCCGCTCACTGACCTATTCACTGATGTGGTTTTCATCGTTCAATGCAATGGAATATACAAACTACTTACCACTCACAAATTTAGAATTAACACGTCATTAAATATATTTTATAAGTAATTTTGTATATTGAAGTAATAAATCAATTAAAATACTACGATTACAACGTATGTAAAGTAAAATAAAACAGCAAAATAGCAAATTTACAACCACCACTAGCTGAGTCAGCTCACTAGCTCAGTCAGCTCCCGTTTCTAGAAAAACGAACTAGTTCGCCAAGGAGCCGCGAACTAAAATGAGCGCTCCCGGTCGCGAACTGCCATGTGCTAGTCTAGTTCCCTTGGGAAAATTTCCGACTTTCGTTCCATATTAATGTGGGTTTATTATTTACGTTGAAGAAATGAATAAAAACAAACTAAAAAAAGAAGAATGAACCATTTAAGATATTCATAGTAGCAAAAATGATGTCAACGGACCAAAAAAAACATTCATAGCCAATTCTTTAAATGGTAGACATCCAATCGAGTCAGTTTATGGAATACAAATTAATATTCCTATGGAATCATTTGCCCTTTGACCTTTACCTCGACACAAGTGGTAGTTTACCCTTAGAAAAGATCAGTTACCAGGAATATATAGGCTTCATTTGCAACTGTATTGAATAACGTAGTAGAGTTGGTATACGTTCATAGGAGGAGTGGGGTCGGGTAAGAATTAAGGCTTGTTGCGGAATTTGTTCGAAAGAGTTACCGCGGCCCTGGAACGCAAAGAGCTTTAGAAGGAACACGGGTGGGTTTTAGTCAGTAAGAGTCTGACACGCCCTTCCGCCCCACCCAGAGTGGAAGAATTCATATGATGATTACCCATTCTTACAAAAAAAAGGATTAAGGCTTTCGAGGAACTGAATTAATGACACTTTCGTTTTCCGTGCCTTGGACAAAGCTACCCTTATTAATATGTAGATCATCGCCACCGAGATCATACTGTTTATTATTAAATATGGTAGGTCCAGCCTCGTGGCTAAATAATAACAGCCGCGTGGGTCGATCTTCAAGGTTAAACAACGCTTGCCAGGTTGGTCTGTGGATGGGTGACCATCTTAATGTACCGAGTTCCTCCGTACCTCAGAAAGCACGTTGGTCCCGGCTGTCATTGTAGATTCTTGGCAGTCGTTACAGATTGACAGAAGCCAGTAAATCTGAATCCAGTCTTGCCAAGAACAACCGTGTTACCCAGTGAATGGGTTGTGGAGGTCTGGTAGGCAGCCGCTCCACGTCAAAAAACTGGTATTCAGCTGAATCCAGTTTGACTGGAAGCCGACCCCAATATAGTTGGGAAAAAGCAAGGCAGCTGATGATGAGGTCCAGGAGCGGAATGATAGTAAAAAACAGTCAAAATGGCGACACTTTCTGAGGTCCGTACCTTGGGAAGTCACATATTGAGATCTCAATATGTGACTAAATAAGTTACGCATCCACATGCCCACCTCGGCAAGCGTCGCTTATCCTCCGGCCTCCCTTTAGATCTACGCAACAGCAGCGTCCTAAATACGACTACGTGGCATATACGCCTACGCGACGTATACGGCTACTCTGAACATATGCACTCAGAGCAGAGACGTTGTAAACAGTGGCGTATGGCATCGGCACCAATGGGTATCTAACCCACGCCTCAACGTAAAAGCCAGCTGAGCCAAAAGCCTTCTAGTTTGGGAGAAAATTTTCTACCAAATTATTTTCCTTTCCAACAACCTACGGGTCGGTTGATACCTAAGTAATTGGAGTAACAAACTCTACTTCATATGGTACCACTCCGCGAACTTAAAATGAAAGAAAATTAGGTACGACAACAGTGTAGCTTACAATTTATTTTTGAACAACCATGAATTTATTTGTGTTGTGTTGTTACCAAGGTACACAGTATTGTTTTCAACTATCGTACTTCAGAATCAGAAATTTTGTTTGTGATGTATAGGTACGATAGTTGGTGAGATTAAAGTTACATGCGTGCTATGATAAGTTAATATAAGGCCTGTAGCCCTACTACCCAGTTGCGGAATTTGTTCGAAAGAGTCACCGCGGCCCTGGAACGCAAAGGGCTTTAGAAGGAACACGGATGGGTTTTAGTCAGTAAGAGTCTGACACGCCCTTCCGCTCCACCCAGAGCGGAAGAAGTCATTTGATGATTTCCCATCCTTAAAAAAAAAAAGCCCTACTGCCCTGCCAGGATTGCGCAATTCCTGCCAGGGTTGCGAAATTTGTTTGAAAGAGACCGCGGCCCTGGAACGCAAAGTGCTTTAGAAGGAACACGGATGGGTTTTAGTCAGTAAGAGTCTGACACGCCCTTCCGCTCCACCCAGCGCGGAAGAAGTCATTTGATGATTCCCCATACTTAAAAAAAAAAACGTCCTACTATGACGTGCTAAGGCAATCCAATTCCGATGATGTAAAAGGGATAGTGCTATTCGCTATGTATAGCTCCGTCTCCCTCTTAGAGTGGAATCATGATCGTTTTAAGACTTCATAGTAGGGCCTCTGTTCAGATCTACGTGGTATCTGCTACCCGGAGCGGTAGCAAAAGTCGAATATTCGGTCAAAAGACGGTGTCCTACTGCAATTTCCCCATCGCCATCGCCATGGCAGAACCTCTTTAAATATAACGTCTACTTGGGTGTTATGGCGATATTGGTTTCGCTCATTTCGCTCTAGCCGCGGCACAAGTATACCCGGCCTTGGTAACGAAAAGCACGCACCTCTGAACAGGCCTTTTATGCATACAAAAATATCACTGCACGAATTTCAGGCTCTGTTAAGAAATGAATGCAAAGAAACGCAGTGCCGTATTTTTCTTTCCTGCTGCTCCTGCATAACACTTTGCTTAAAACTGGAACGTTATAGGCAACAGTAAATAAATAGCCTTTGCATCTTAACATTATGTACCTATACTTAAGCAGTCTCTTTGAGACATTGTTTTTGTGGAATTGTTTACCATGAGAACCTAGCTGTACAAACGAATTCGAGCAATGATTAGCAAGAGGCGTTTATAAAACATTAGGAAGCTGCCAGCAACTTTGCCCACGTGATACTCGGAAGTCGGAAATTATCCCAAGGGAGCATACTCCCGGTATAAAAAATATTCTATGTCCTAAACCGATAGAGAGACAGACAGACTAAATTTCGCATTTTCGTTATGAAGCCCTTTTTATTACAGTACCTTAAGTAAACTGTCCAAATTATCGCATCATTGGCAGGCTGTTGTCAGAATCAACAGTATGACTGAGCAAGCACTAGAGTGTAGTGACTAGGCGAAAGGCCGGTCGAAGTCCACTTGATCTTATCCATGAGAAGTATTCAGAATTACCCGGGCAACGCTAACAAGGCGGTTGCAGTGCTTTTTTTCTTCTGTATTTATAAAAGAACTAACTGACTGATATTTCAACGAACAGTTGAAACTACTGGGAACTTAAAATTTTGCCCCAGGCTTCTATTTAAATTTAATAAAAAAATCAACCTTTAAAATCGTTTGTATTAAATCTGCGCAAAAAAAGTCACGGGTGAACTGCTAGTTGTAGATAAATTTGTAGAATTATTACTAACATCATATGGATCTAGGTCTGAAATATTTTTTTTTTTTTTTTTTTTAATTTTTTTTTTATTGGACATTTGTTCGCATTAATAGAAAAAGAATAGACTTATTTTTGATATGAGTGTGGGTTATTTTTAAACGTTTTTGTAATCATTTACGTAGGCTTATAGTAACGTTGTTATATAACAGTTGCTCAAACAACCATAAAATTACTCGTTTATATTGTGCTGTGGTAAATAAATATGTCAAGATATATTCTGTACCTATCTTCTTCGTTTTGAAAATAGTCTAAAACGAAAGCTAAAAAAGATTTTATTGAAAAAAAGGTGGAGCTCGTAGCTAGATAATAACAGCCGCAGGTTAAGCAACGCTTGCCGAGGGCGGTCCGTAGATGAGTGACCATCCATTACATACCGAGACTCCTCCGCTGTGCCTCGAAAAGTACGTCAAGCCGTTGCGTTCGTCCAATTTTGATAGTTGTTACGGATAGTCGAGAAGACAGAAAATCTGAGATCATCATAAAATTAGTCAATATACTTGCGTCAGAAGCCAACATAGAATGATTTTTGACAATTCGAAGACCTCGCGCTACACAAGCGCATCTGGCAGCGAATTCAAACACAGATTTAAGTTCCTCTTTCTTCAGGTTATTCACCACTTGGTACCTAAATGGCTTTTTGTTGTATTTTAAATCGAACATAACCACAGATACTCATTCACTCTAAATCGCCGAACCTGGTGAGCTGTCATTCCATATAATCAAGATGAAATGACAGCTCACTTCGTGATCTCGTGACATCTGGATTATATGGATAGACAGCTCACCCCGTGATCACTTCACCCAAGCCTTCACTTCGACATGTTTACAGAATCAACCGGCTGTTTTGATGAATTTTGGTGCAGAGCTAAACAAGACCCTGTTAAAGATGCTTTAACGCGAACGAAGCTGCGGGCAAACGTTAGTTTACAAATAAGTCGGACATTTCTAGAGTCATGCCGTGGTGGCCCAGTAGTTAAGAAAGTTTCTTCTCATGGACGAAGTTGTTCCAAATGACGAATTGTCGCTCGATTCAACGCTATGACCAATATTTACAGATACCAAGGCTGTGTGAATTGCTTAGTGAAGTTTTGTGGCACAATACTCGCGCATTCGACGTTTGCATCATAACATTCGTTCATAACACCTCATTACAAAGACCGTTATGATTTGATTAAGATCCCTCTTTATTAACTCCCTAGACTAGCCAGAACACAAACATTGCGCCACCATTTCTCGGAAGTATGGCACGCAGTAGAATAAATCTTTAATTTTTGCGCTCCTTAATATTACAAAGATCTTTGTTAACAATAGTAACTTTCATATTTAGCCCTGCTAACATTTCGGCGCGAATTCGTATGTCCCACAAGCGAAGTGGGCACAGGACTATTATTTATTAAAAAGTTCTTCGGTTACTCAAAAGAACGCGTGTAACCAGACATTTTAACCCGCTTTAAGATTCTTATACTTTTCAAGGTATTTGGAATTGCTTGTCAAAACCGTTTACTCAAGTTTTGATGGTTTTTATTTGAGTAACTCATCGTCATCTTGTGTAAGGTTGTGGCTCAAATGTCGCCTAAATTTTACCACGCCTATTATGGCTAACTATTATATTGGCGCCCAGATGGGACTCGCTGTAGAATGTGCTGGCGTTGCATTTTGAGGTGTTAGAATCTTCTTTGTCGCGTTACAGAAAATAGAAAATACTATTTTTAATGTTAAGCTTTATCGTATATTTTTTTGCAATAAAAAATTATGACATTCACACTTTCCTACTTCAACCAAAAGAACTGTTAATGTATGTAACAGAAAAAAAATATTAAAAAGTAGAAAGCGTGGGTTGCAAGCCTACAGTAGAACACACCAAGTAATTGCAGACTAAACTGATATCCAAATTCAATATTTTTCTTTTAAAACTACTCCCAAATTGGAACAAGAAAAAGAAGGAATAATATTAAAACAAAACGTGTTTTATGAATTCGGAATTCAAAAGTTCTGTTCTATTGACTCCCTTGATAGCTTTTCAATTCCTTTATAGTCTTTTGTTTTGGTATTTCAGTAGAATCATACAACATGGTTTGTCCCTTTATCCCCAAATAATGGTTTGGATAACCCCCAAAGCATTGTTCTGGTTCAAAAGAATACCAGTCTTTGCTAGTGCAGTGTATTGTGCGCTCGGAAAAAGTGCTTTGTGCAGTTCTGTGACGTCAAAATGGTGGAAAACAGCTGAAAAGTTCTATGAAGTATTTTTATCATGACGAAAATATCATCAGTTGAATTGTGTTTTAAATAGATGTGGAGCACCCATCAATGAGATTCTCTCTAAATAGTTTATAGTGATATTGCTAAAATAAATGTCAAAATGTATTAAATACTTAAACGTATTACAATTAACAACGTTACGTACACGTCTGATTCCATTTATTAGAACTACAAAGAGTATTCATTATAAAATGTAGTAATAGATAGCTCCCTCGAAACCAATTCTCTAATTTTGGTTTTAATATTGTTTTCCCTGAATTTATTGTGTGTTGTTACTGTTATTTACAGTGTTAAGAATTGATCCGTAAAGCCAAATTTTAAATAGGTACTTTGGTACTGTGTGTATATCTAAATATAAAGAAAACGTCATTTAAATTATTAATATACTAGACACATTGATTGTTTTAGGATGTAAACAATATTACTTGAAATGTTTTTACATTTTGTTAATTTTCACCGTTTAACTAAATTATACGTTTTAATGTGATGTTTTTTTTTAATTTCTCTACAAAATGGCGCCCGACATCTAGGGGGAAATTCTCGTATTTTAAGCCTTTTCGCAAACAGTCAATGACACCTCCAATTTATGAAAATTAGAGGTGTGTATTTGTGTTCGTAATGTAATATTTAATCTACTTTGGGATCGTGTATTTTGAAATTCGAAGAAAACATCGTTGCAATTATGATTAAACATAACATAATAATAATGTATTAAAATATGTGTGAATATTTTGACAAGTTTTTGAATAGATTGTCGCTTAGATGCTAAGATGCGTGGTCAAGAGCAAGCCCATACATCAGTAAAAGAAAAGATGATATTACGACTTGAATTTAAACGCTTTAAGTACCCCCCTTCTGCCTTCGGCCTTCTGCTCTACCATTTCTAAAGTCAGAGTCAGTTTTCCATTTCAGAAAATGTCTTTTCCTTAATATTAATTGTCTGTGGCATCCGCCCACGGGATTTTATCTTAGTTTCCCGGTATGAAAAGTACAATTTCCCGCTGCACCAATGATCAGCCTGTGATTTTCCTGTTGCAGAGGAAAGTCCATTTTTAGGGTTTCGCAACAAAAGGGTAACCAACGGAACCCTATTACTAAGCTTCCGCTGTCCATCCGTCTGTCTGTCAGCGGGCTGTATCTCAAGAACTGTAGGGTATAGGTAGACAGTTGAAATTTTCACGGATAGTGTAACTTTGCTGCTTTAATAATTTTTTTTTTTTCGGTAAAAACTACTGAATGGATTTTGATGAAATTTGACACAGTGGTAGATTATAGTCTGGAATAACACATATGATACTTTTTATCCCGGGAATATGTTCCCTTGGGATAATTTTCGACAATCACACGGGCGGCAACTAGTTCCTAATAAATCTATTAAGTCCGTCACTTAGATAACCAAACAAATATTGAAATTGTTATTTTATCTTTTGTCACGTTATCAAAAAAAAAACTAAGAAGTGACGTAACAAGTCCCTGTTTTATCTTTGTTAATTTGATAAAGCAAAAAATACGTTTTCAATATTTTTTGATAATCTTAAATGTATACTAATATTATAATGCTCTCTCTCAATCTCAGGATCTTCTGGTTCGAATTGAAAAATTCTTAAGTGATAGATACGGATAGACCATTTATCGAAGAATTTTATAAGGCTATAATATAACATCACGCTATGACCAATAGGAGTGGAGCATGACAAATGTGACGCAGACGAACTTGCGGGGTCAGCTAGTGAAATCATTATTTGTTTACCCAGGAATCATCTATATTTTTCTAAATGCCAGTTTATATTAACACGATTTTAAAAAAATAGAAGCTACGCGCTATCGTTCACAAAACAGTTTTTCAGAATATAAAAGTAAATCAAAATCTAGTTGATTAGTGCTCAAATATCATTTATAGAGATTCCTAACTTTTTACCAAACTAGGTAATCTTTTGGAGGACTATTGAAACAAATTAATTTCCGTTTTATTTCGCTACACTGATCACGGTCTAAATTTTTTGAAGCACTTGTATATAAAATAGTTGTATAAGAAAGAAGGTATGTGGGGACTTAGTTACCAGGCTATCATCACGATAGAGTGGGAGGACAAAGAGGAAGCCAACCATAGAGTCATAAATACGCAAATTGTATCAAAACGAATTATATTTTATTCTTATACTTGAGTATGTGAACGGGAAATATGATTTTCTACCTTTATTTTCATCAGTTACTTATAAAACATAGAGAAAAACTTCCGTGCTTTTCTTTTGAAAAGGTCAGAGTTTAGAAATAATATGGACGTAAAGGGTTTCCGACATTATCTATTATGTACTAGCGAGACGCTCCTGTTTCGCACGGATTTTATGACTAAACAAAACATCGAAATTTGTTTATTAAAGACATGTTAGTGTACATGTTTGTGTGTTGAGGAGCTCGTGGCTAAAGAATATCAGCCGCGCGGATCGATCAAGGTTAAGCAACGCTTGCCAAGGTTGCTTTGTGGATAGGTGACCATCTTAACATACCGAGTTTCCTCCGTGCCTCGGAAAGCACGTTAAGTCGTTGGTCCCGGCTGTTATTTGTAGATCTTTGGCAGTCGTTACGGATTGTTAGAAGCCAGTAAATCTGACACCAGTCTTGCCAAGGAGTACCGTGTCCCCAGTTAATGGTCTGTGGAGGTCTGGTAGGCAGCTGCTCCACGTAAAATACTGGTATTGAGCTGAATCCGGTTTGACTGGTAGCCGACCCCAATATAGTTGGGAGAAGGCTAGGCAGATGATGTTAGTGTACATGTTTTAAACACGTGAACCTTTTGGAATGAAATCTCGAAACGATGATAAAATCCGCATCAAAATCCATTGCGTAATTTAGAAGTACAATGTGATTTAATAATGGGTATGTATATGCCACCGGAAAATTGCAGACTCCGTCAGATTGTAATGAACTTTGATTAGATTATAATTTTAGATATATTAGAAAAAAATCATTTTGTATACAATAAATCCCATCCAAATTCAATAGTTTCCGTCTCATTTTTAGAAATAATAGTTTACAATTTCACACGATATTTTATAATCTTACGGCATTTGCCATTTTCCAGTGTTTTATTCCATATATAAAGCTCGTCTTGAAAAAAGTAATTTTCAGCGTCCAGGTTAACATAAACATGTTTTAATTCACTGAAAACCGTGAACATGAAAACTCAGATTGACCGATCACTTCACGCTCTCTTGACTAAGTTTTCAAGAACTCATTTTAACATAAGCTGGATTGGACTGACAGTATAATCATAACAATGCATTTTTTTCAATTTGGCGACATGTTTAACGATATGCATGCTGTATGTAAAACAAATAAACATGACTCACACATTTATACAATTCTTATTCAGACAGCATGAAGAAGAACGAAAGAAGAAAAGAGTTTATTCATTTATTTATTTTTTATTTTTGAGATGCAAGTTCGAGGAACACATCTTGAAGAACAAAAACTTGTATCGTATACATATTCAAAACTTTTAGCATAAATTCTTTCAAATCAGAAGTGAAGAGCATTGTCTTAGAAAACACAACATTTCTGTTAGAAACATAAAAGCTGCTTCAGTGACATTTTTGGGGTGAAAAGATTGCAATTTAAACCTTTCACGGGCCATAATATGTCCACTGGGTTATAGGAAGACAAAAAAAAAATGGATTGCCTGTGTGAATATGAAATGGCTATAAAAGGGATGATACGTAAAAATATGGTAGGCCATGTCTTAGATTAGAACGTATATTTTTTATCCCGGTAGTATGTCCCCACCGTGAAGGCTGGTTCAAGGTGGCGCAAGAAAAGAATGTCTGGAAGGATATGGGAGAGGCCTTTGCCCAGCAGTGAAACACAATAGGTTAAGAAAAAAAAAATGTTCCCAAAGGATAATTTCCGACATTCATGCGTGTAAAGTCGCTGGCAGAAGTTGCTGAAACTATTAATTCTTGTTTTCTTTTATAGTTAATAGAACAGTGTACATTAAATTGGTTCCGAGATTTCTCGTCCGCACCTAAGCCACGTTTCAGAATAAAAATATAACGAGTAATATTTTACCAAATATATATATGTTCAATATACATAGTTTAGCAAGTTACGGGTTTACGGTTCACAAGTTTCAAGGAAACGGTTACTTAATCATTTCGATTTTCCAATAAACTTTTGATTCAATATTAAAAAAATATATATTATAAATATACATATTTTCGTATAAACCGGTATGAACGATTTTCGATTTTATCCGGTATCAAATACTCACATAAACAATTAAAATATGCAGTTACACGTTTATATTATTAACTACGAAAACTAAAAGTGCATTGAGTATTTTATTATCTGCCTAGCCTGGATAAAAGTAAAATTAAATATTGTTCTTTCAAAAGCACATCATTTGAACACGATTTCTTTGATATGACTTTTTCAGAGAAAAATTGTTGGAAAATCTTTAAAATTCAGGAAAATCTAAGTGCTATTTACTGTTTTTTGATTGAACTAGTAATATATTTATTATTACTTTTGTTGGTTCAATTACTTAAAAATAAAATTGTTTTCAATCCTAAAATCTATCTAAATCACAAACTAAACACAAAACGGTCACCCATCCAAAATTTTCACCTAAACTTAAACTAAAATTAATTTCTTAGACTCACCTTATCAAATCGATTACAGCATAACAAAATTGTAAAACAAAAGTGGAAACAAATCACTGAACGATCACAGAAACATGAATGAGATACAAAGTTCTTTAGCGTATGACACTTGGAGTAGTTGTGATGGACCCACTGTGTGTGCCCGCCTTTTATACGCCGTGGCGGTTGACGCGCTCGCTGTAGCGTTAGCAAAAGAAGTTTTTAAGTTTTACTTTTAGAGGTTAGGTTAAATGTTTTGGGATATTTTGGTAATGATTGAGAAAGGAACTAAATTATATTATGTTTATTTATTTTAAGCACATTATGAAATAGATCAGGATCAGTGAATTCATGTGTAAAAAAAAATTACTGATCCAAAAATAGGATTTCACTTCTGCTGTTTTTTTTTTGTAAAAAACCGTTTAAACTAAAAGTTATGCGTCTATATGTTCTGTAAATAAAAAGAGATATTTTTCGCTATGTGAATCGAAAAAAAATATGAGAAGCTCCTATCTCATTTGTGAAAAACGTTGCCACAAGCAAGCTAAGATACGGACTGCCGTAAAAAAACTCAGGATTCTTCAAGACGTTCAAATCCAAGAATACACATCTTATATTTATTAAAGGTTCTTACAATAAAAGGAAAAATGTTACCGCGAGTATTAATACTAATTTAAAGTTGGAACTCTTTCGAATTTACCTACTTAAGCTTTATTTTCCCGAGATTTCCCTGGAGCCTGCAAAATAATCTCTGTTGTTGTGTGTCCTTAACACTTAAGAGTACTTGATTTTTGCACTATAATAATATGCTTATCTTAGGTCTATTATTACCCCCAGGATCTGCGCAATAGTAGTAAATAAGATAAGGTTTGTTCTATTTCTGGTTGCTAGCCCACAATTGACCAAGTTATTAAAATAAACGCTAATGTTATGCACTATATTATTATTATAGTCGTAAATTTCGATCTCTAACCTTTATTAAGACTAGCTTCTATCCGCGGCTTCTCCTGCGCGAAAAGTATTTTGATGGCTTTTTTTTGCACGGTATCCTAATCCTTTTTCTAAAATAAGTTACTCCCATAACATCAGCTATCTGCCATTTAAAGTCCCACCAAAATCGGTCCAGTTTTTTGTGTCCAAAAAGATACAAAAAAAAGCAGTTTTTTCTGTTGTAATTATCGTATAAATTATAAAAATTTACACGCATTGTGTAAAAAGCAGTTTTTTTAAATAATACTAATAGACACTTCAATTTGATTAATTACTAGCTTTAGCCCCCGACTTCGTACGCGCATATCCCGTTTTTTCCCGTTCTCGTATAATCTATAGCCTTCCTCATTTAGACTTATCATTTACAAAAATAATTATCCAAATTCAATTGGTAGCTCCAGAGATTAGCGCGTTCAAACAAAAAAACAAACAAACTCTTCAGCTTTATTATATTTATTATTTGGAAACTCAACAGCTTATTATTAATTTAGACTAATGTTCACCTCCCTATCAATGAACAGCCCAATGCAGTTGCGTTAAAGTTACTAGCATCTTAGAGCCTGCATACACTGCACAGTGATATCGAGATTATGACAATTATCTCTTAAGCCAATAACAGAGTTTCACAGCATTGATAAAGCTAGGTTAACTAGAAAGTGGTAAAAAAAAATAAACAATACAAGTGCTATTTATAATAATGTAAGATTGTTGACACTTTGTTCACAATAAATCAAAGTTACAATACGGAAAAATGCATGCATTTTTTTATTGTCAAAATTAAATACTTATTGGCTCTAGTAAACAATTATGAAATATTTTTTAAAATACCTTCAGCAGCGAGAAAGTTATATAGCTTCAAAGATGCCAATTAGAAAGAGAAGTCAGATACGAACTCTGACGTCAAATACCATGTCGCCTATACGCTGCCATAGAAAACAGCGTCTTCGCGAGAGGGACAGATATATTTGTTTAAAACAGTTATATCTCGTTTGTTTTTCGATCAATTTTGATTGTATTTTCACTGTTAGTATTATATTTTTGTATATTTTTAGATAAACTGTATAGATACTAAATATTTTTTTCATGCATATTCCCTATTATATAAATAATAAGGCTGTATTAATTTAACTTAAAATGAAAAACAGATTGACGTCTTACTCAAAATTTACGTTTTTGATTCTTTATTATCCTTGTTGCGTTATTGAGTGATTCCTATAATTCGTTCGGATACATCTTTCTTAAATATCACGTTTCAAAATCATCTTTGCTAACGAGGTCTATCATTTTTCGATTGCATGTGTCTGTTACGCAAATAGATTGAAAAACAATGGTAGCCATATTAGAATGGCGTAAAAAATTGTCATTTTTCTTTATTTTATTTTTTTATTCATGTTGTGACTTAAGTCCGTTCATAAAACCATAAGCCCAGCTCGTAGCAGTTTGAATACTACCTCGCAACTAAATGGCAAAATTACATCCTTGTCAAACTTCTGGATCGCCCATTTCAGTTATTTTAATTTTTTAATTTTTATTTATTAGGGAAAACAAACAGTGACACATTACATGTTTTCATCATTACATGATCAAAAGTGTCACCAACAACATTTTCCACGTAATTAACTAGTAATAATATCACTCTTATCAATCGTACATTATTAATATAGTCTTAAAAGGTATTTAAAAAAAAAAAAATTCAAAAGTCATTTATTCAAATTAGGCTGAGTGCCAGCACTTTTTGAACGTTCTACATAAAGACAGTCCCCCAAAACGCCCGCCCGTCACCACTTCCTAGTGTTTTAGCTGGGAAGAAGAAGTGGCGCAACAAACTCCCCAGCAACACATCTGTCTGTTGAGTTATAAGAACTATCACTTATACAAAGGTATGTAAGTAGTCAGTATTCTTTTTAATTAGGCAAGTACACGAGTCTTACAAACGAACAAAATTATGAATCACTTAACATAATTATCACTATGAAAACGGTAGGTATATGTTATAACAACAATGTCTACTTCTAATATTTGAATATTCGTCGACGGGTTCCGGTTTGCAAGGTAGCTTTTGTGTTAATTTGGATTGCATTTGAAAATGTAACAAAAACATAGAACAGTTTTTGTGCTTTTTCTCTTCAATTTTTTAGGGTTTTTTGGTGGTAAATAATTTGTAATAAAAATCTCCATGATTTAAAAAAAAGTTTCGACGTCATCACGGTTTTTTCTTTGGAAGCCGCTAAGGAAAAATTCATACATCAGCGTTTTACAAGTGTAAACTCACCGTTTACACTTTTCATTTAATTATCCATGCAGAAGCTTTTTATTTTATTATTTTAATTGAGGTTATTTATCAACGAAGGACAAAATGTGTGAAGGGCCATAGGAAGCCATTCAAGCAAGACAATCAGGTAGATCAGAGATATAATAAAACGCATAAGCGCTTTAAGGGATAAATTAATTCCATCATAAATCCAGTCCACGTAATAACAGCTACACGGATCGATCTTCGGTAAAGCAACGCTTGCCACAAAAATCTTGAACCACCTTAACATACCGATATTTTCCGTGTCTCGGAAAGCACTTTAAGCTGTCGGTCCCGGCTGTATTTTTTGACATTGACACACTAGGAACACGGATGGTTTTTAGCCAGTAAGAGTGACACACGGCGTGTGGCGATCATTTGATGATTATATATTAAAAAAAAACAATAAAATGAAAAATGAAATGCAATAGTTTTATCCAAATAGATACATAAGCACACATAAATAAGAATAAATAATACAAATAATGGTACAATACAACATAAAATAAATTACAATAACATGACAAATGCAATCTTAGACGCCGCGAATCATGTTATCACGATCAAAATCAAAAGTCATTTATTCAAAGTAGCCTGAGTGCCAGCACTTTTTGAACATCAAAGTTCTACATAAAGACAGTCCCCCAAAACGACCGCCCATCGCGTCGTCGTATCGGAGTATGGTAGGACTGCCACCTTTGATGAAAAGGGCTGTTGTCCCAGTCTCGCACCGCGGCCACCAAGGAGTTACCGGAGCGATATATGGCGGAGTGTGCGGCGGCCGAGCGTGCGGCGGCCGAGCGGCTCCTCAGCAGGGCCCGGCCCTCGCAGAACATAATGATTGATTCCAGTTTGAAAGAGTGATGGTACTATCGGTCATGTATAGTTCCATCTCTCTCACACATTATAATCGCCATGGCATCAAAACGTAACACCACAATTTTACCTCTATAAAACTAGTAAATATAAAATTAAGATTTTTGTGCGAACGCTACTTGGCCAGTGCGACCAACTGTTGAATTGCATTAGGACATTCTGAGCTCGATCGTAGGACGAAACGTCTGTTTTCTCAAGTATTTCATATTCATTGGTTTGTTCCACAAAATTATGGCTAGTTATACCCCCATTGGTATCGGAAACCTTTATTTTTAACAAGTTTAAACCTTTCCACGGTGACATTTTCCGCCATCTTGTTTTTTTTAGGGTTCCGTACCTCAGTCTGCAAATACGGAACTCTTATAGGATTATTTTGTTGTATCAGTCTGACCGTCTGTCAAGAACCTTTGTCTCATGATTGCGTGGAGGAATCATTCTGAAATTTATATCAAATACTCAGGTCTGCTACCCCTTGGAATCAAACTTCTAAGTCAACGCAATCTAAATACAAGGCTGTTTATGGCGCATGTTTTGAAGCTCGCAAGGGAATCAAAACCTATAGGGTACCCACTTCTCGTTGACCTAGAGTCATGATATTTGGCAAGAACATAGATCTTACAGTACAAGTACAGGAAAAAGCCTGAAAATTAGGAATTTGTAGTTTTATCATATAGAAATATTTTTTACGATTATAAACTTATATTTTCGGTTAAAGTATTAACCGTGACGTACATTGATGTATGGGAGAACATTTTTTCAACAACAATGTTAAGTTTGTCATCCAATCTTCTATATATTTTTGTCAGAGTAATAAGAGTGCTTTCATATTATAAACTTCCGCAGGTAATGTATACTCGGAAAAAATCAAGACTCGATGGGAACCCTCGGTGCGCGAGTCTGACTCGCACTTGTCCGGTTTTTTTTGTTTTCTTTTTAGAAATGTTCTTCTATTTTATGAACGGATTTTGTTTTGTTTTCGAGCTTTCGAAGTGCAATAGTTTTTTGTTATTTTATGAACACTTCCTTATCCCTTGTTTTCTGCAATTATTTTTTTTTATTGTGAAATAGGCTTGCTCTTGACCTTATCACGCCTGATGGAAAGCGATGGATGAGGTCTGTGATGGAGCGAGCGTGCCCAGAAGATGCCTGTTCACTCTTGCTTTGAAGGCAGACGGGGTATATGTGGAAGGGAACACAGACGCTGGCTGAGCGCTGGTAAATGCTGATGTTATTGGTATCAGACAACTTCATTCGTGACTAATTGAAAGCTCTCTGCGTCGACCGTTCCCGCCATTTTGTTTTCCTCAATGGATGATGTTGTTTTCGTATTGCATTAGCTTTTAGGATGGAAATCTATTCTTGAATGCTTTGTAGTTCATTTAAATAATATTATTTTGCTTCTACTGCTTTGGTAATTTGTTTTTGTGTAGTTAAACGTCATAGTCACACGTCATAGCTCGATAGGTTTTATGTTACATCAAACTTTTTGCGTCTTTCTCATGGATGGATTCTTCATCCACTTCATCCACAGCCCTACTTCGCCCACTCTCTGCTTGTGGATATTAAACTTTCACTTGTTTTTTAGTGTATTGCTATAAAGGCGTCTAGTTAAATATTGCAACAATTCTTATCATTTTAATTTCATAAAGGCTTCCGGGAAATGGCAGGACGGAGAAATTCTAGCTACCTAGTTCATCATCATGCCAGCGGAAAGACGTCCACTGCTGGACATAGGCCTCCCCCAAGGGAGGGGTTGCCATAATCACCACGCTTGGCAGGTGATCGCAGTATAGCTGTTGCAATGCACAGAGAATGCTGCTGCCCATTCTCTGGTCAGCTCCTTAGTCGCCTCTTACGACACCCACGGGAAGTGATGGGATGGTGCTATTCTTTTACATCTGAGACCATACAGAACAACCTAGTTGGCGTGACTAAAAAAACCAAGGGGATTAATTTGTTAATACCTAGGATTATAGACAAACAAACAAATCCAGAGATTTGTGCACGGCTGATAACAACTGTATGTAGGTCTACCTCTTCAGGGAATGCAGACGTGATGATATGGTTTCGCTTAAACGTTTACTAGTTCATATTGCACCTTCCAATCTCAGTAGTATTTTATTTTATTTGTTTTTTGAGTACATAAACAGCCATAATACACTTTAGAATAATAGTGATTTTTTGTGGTATTTTTGCAACCCACTGCGTTATCCACTATATTATTTACATCGTAAACTTATCAAAACAGTTGGAACTTAATATTTAATTAATAAAATAACAAACAAATACAACATTAACATAATAATAATAATGATTATAATATGTATGTATTTAGAAATATATAAGTATGTTTATCAGTTGTCTGGTTGCCATAGCACAGACTCTGCCTAGTTTGGGATCAGATGACCGTGTGTGAGTTGTCCCAAGATATTATTATAATTACATTAGACAAAAGGTTCATAAAATTCCATTTAAATTATGGTTTTGAGCATACAATATCAATTACAATAAAAATAATAAAAAAAAAAAAAAAATGGTCGCCAGAAATAGCTCATTACTATACTTACTATACCTAGTAGTTCGTAGTACTGTGCAGATTGCAATAGGCAAAGTTTACTGTTTGTTTTAAATCGAAGCGCTACAAACAAAAAACGTGCATTCAAAAAAAAACAATTGAAGAGCGGATACACCAAAAACTGAAACAAGCAAAAAGAAAATACATTTCAAATACCTATCAACTTCGACATACAATTTACTGATACAATTCGTGTACTACAGATGGTTTGGTGAGAAAATGCGAGAAATATATCTATACTTCTCGCCATTTACATTACATTACTGGTATATACTGGTGTATAACCCCATCAAACGGAGATCCGTTTGATGGGGTTATGACCAGTAATGGACATCTTCCGCCTGAAATGATGATGATCATGATGTATACCTGTTATCATTGATTGAATTAAGTTTGTATTAAGCTTTTGTTTTTCTTGACTGCTTCGTTTATATACTTCATTGCTAAGTTTGGGTAGTTACATTGCGCTCCAAATCCCATTGTTCTCATATAAAATTATGAGAACAATGGGATTTGACACATTGATTCCACTTGGCTCCAAATTTTTTTTTGCAATCAAATATTTCAATATTTTAGTTCCACTGCGCTCTAAAAAATTTTGAGCAGAGATAGCAAAAACAAAATTGGCATGAAACATTATATTAAATAGCAAAAAAAAAAAATACATACCAATGTTTACTCAGTCATAATCACAACGTCACATCTAACAATACTTTTTTCTTAAAAACAAAGTAAAACAAAAAAAAAATCACAGCTTCAGATTGGTATTTCTATTTGTGGAGAACAAACAACTTATGGTTGGCCTTTTATGCTGCCACTACTTATTTTATTTTGGAGCGCTGTGGAACCATGTTGGTACTTATCATTTTTGAAATAATATAGATAATAATAACTTGGAGCGAAGTGCAATGCATTCCTGGAGTGCATAATACAAAGAGTAAGCTGGTCCTAGAAGTCTCGCATCCAGAGAATTCCCACGGCCTTCCCCAAGCCATCGGTCCACCTTGCGAGAGGCTTCCAACGCTGTCTTCTGGTACGCGGTTGCCACTCCAGAACCTTTGGATCCCAATGTTGCCCACTACCAATTAGGCGATTGTTCGGCTTATGTTGGTAATCTTGGTTCTCCTGCGGATATCTTCATTTCTAATTCGATCACGTAAGGAAACCGAGTATAACCCTTTCTAATACCCTTTGGGTGACTAAGCCTTCTAATGCGGCCCGTTGAAAGCGAATACGTTTCATTTACATATATCTTGACTGGCAACACGCACTGCTCATGGACTTTCGGCTTTATCATCATCGACATCTTGACATACAAGCTAAAATAAAAAATAAAGAAAAAAAAATTGAAGCCTAATAAATAAATACGTTTATTTCTTGAAAATAAAGGTCTGCGTGTTCCGTTAGTTTAGTTTATGTATTTACTAGCTAATTTCCCGCGGCTTCGCTCTCAAAGTTAACCCCACAGAAACCGTGCATTTTTTCGGGATAAAATGTAGCCAATGGCGCTCACCGGCAGTGTTGTTTAGTGAAAGAATTTCTGTAACAGGACCAATACTTCTAAAAATTGCCATTTACAAGCAAACAAATATTTCTAGGCTTAAAAACAACTCCCAAGGTTGCGAAATTTGTTCGAAACAGTCACCGCGCCCCTGTAACGCAAAGGGCTTTAGAAGGAACACGGATGGGTTTTAGTCAGTAAGAGTCTAACACGCCCTTCCGCTCCACCCAGAGCAGAAGAAGTCATTTGATGATTTCCCATCCTTAAAAAAAAATATTTAAAAGCAAAACCTGAAAAGAGGTCGTTGTACTCATTACTATGAACAACTTTTTCTATGAGGTGAACCCTGAAATCGCGAAAAAAAAAACTATTATTTAAGTATGTCTTTTTTTGTAGGACCAAATGTAATGAACACCTAATTTCTTTTTCGCGATTTGATGATTGATCCCATAGTATTAGTTAATTTAAAAAATAATAAGCTATACCTTGCGTTAAGTTGAAAAAAAAAACAAATAAGTATCCTAAATTGAATAAGACAATATTTTTTTTACCACGTATAACAACTTTATCTACGCATGTAGCGTAAGTTGTTATCCGTGGTAAAATTTTCTTGTTAATTTTGTTTACCAATAAATTAATAAAATAATTGTTAACTTCCGTGTTCAAACCAAAGTGTTTAAAATTCATGGTTTAGTCTGATATTTGCTTCTTCTTGTTTTGTGTAGACAAGGAGTTTATAATAATTAATTAATTACAGTGCCTACATATTATGTAATGTCATGCTAAAAATAGTACTCAGTTGAAAAAGTTGGTTTTACTCCCAGGATATGGTTTTCATGGGAACAGTTCTTCTGGCTGGTTGATTGAAATAGCAACATTCTGAGAAAAACCACGTTGTTTGCTGATATTACTGCTCCGGTTATTTATAAATAGGTATCATTGTTATCGTTTATATTTTCTTTCCTTTTAGCTTCCCAATCTTTGTGAGGGAGAGGTTAAGAAGCGCAATACGATTAAAATAAATTGATTTCAGGCAATATGGTCCTTAGAAAGATACCTTAATTAACGGCCAATTTTTCAATAGACAGATAACTTTTCTAAGAGGAAAGGGAGGCAATTTGACAACTTTTGTATTGTTAATAATGTCAAACGGCCGTATTTTATTCTTTAATTAAAAAAAAAATGACTATAGAAAAATCGGCCCCTAAACATACTCGTATTACCATCCGCCTAGTTTTTTCCCAACTATATTGGGGTCGGTTTCCAGTCAAATTGCATTCAGCTAAATACCAGTACCTATTATCAGCATTTCATTCTATTGGTTATACAGTACGTATAAACCCTTTGGTGTGCCCTAGGCTAAGCTACACCTAATCTGTGGCTTTGGTTCACGTTAACAGTGCAACTATTGGGGTGTGAACTCAGGTTATCTCAGTAGTCAGTTTGACATCTTAATCTTTGAGCTATTGTTGCTACTGTACAGTGTACATGTTGTTTTACGAATCTATTCTAATATAATAAAGCTGAAGACTTTGTTTGTTTGAACGCGCTAATCTCTGAAACTGCCAGTCAGTTTTTTTTTTTTTTTTTAAGTATGGGAAATCATCAAATGACTTCTTCCGCTCTGGGTGGGAGCGGAAGGGCGTGTCAGACTCTTACTGACTAAAACTCATCCGTGTTCCGGGCCGCGGTGACTCTTTCGAACAGATTCCGCAACCCTGGCAGGCTTTGGCCCTAGCGGGCCCCGTCTTTTATGCTGACATCTCTTTGAGGCGCGAGTGAAACACAACGCGCCATCGACCCGGGCCTGGTGGTGATTGGACAGCGAGCCACCCAATGCTCGCCGTCCGCAGGCCCGCGCCTACGGTGGCCGGGGATCGCCCTGCGACTCCCGACGCCCGGGGCGTCTTCTCCTGTTGCGGCGGTTGGGGCGAAGGCCTTGCCTTTCCCTCGCGCGGCCCTCCTCCTCCTTTGCTAGCATTACTGCTTCGCAGAAGGAGGTGACCGCTTCCCAAGCCTCCTCGCTCCGGACCATGGATTCAACCAGGGCCGGACGCGAGAGGTCGCCGCCGCCGATCGCCTCGACGAGGACACGGCGGTGCTCAGCCCAAGCAGGGCAGACCTCCACCGTATACACAGTACCCGTCGGATTTGGAAAATTCTTTTTGTATATGATAGCCACATTCATGAGGAAGACTATAGGCTATACGGGAACGGGGAAAAGCGGGATATACCCGTATGAAGTCGCGGGCTAAAGCTAGTAGTAGTTTGTTTTTATTAAATTTTTAATTTGAGATGAATTTGCTCTTGACCCTTGTCTAAGTCATAGATGACAGAGACAAAGTTAAAAGGCAAGAGATGACGTGCTGTGCGAGTCCCAAATTAACATTTTTGAAGTGAAAACTTCTTTAGCGGCGTTGTGCACTTTTTGGGATGGGTAAAAAATGTTAAACTCGCGTCAGGACACGTGACCTAATCGATAATTCGTAAGACGGAGGGAGAGTAGACCGCTGGCACGGCGTAAGAGAGGAAGTAATCCCCCTCTCTTTCTATCGCGCGGTGAAAATGTATGCCTCAATGCATGCATATGCAATTCGTGCGAAATTATTCCCTAACTATTCCAAAATATCAAAAATGCACAACGTTAATGTTCAAGTTTTCACTTCTGCCACACCCGGAGTGCAACCCGTTGTTTTTATTTCTATCTTCTTTCTTGGAGGATTGAGGAACATGTCGTAAGGAGTTTTGAGTACGAATGAGGATAGCAAAAAGAGTAGGTGAAGACCAAACAGTCGATGGATGAACCATGTCAGATATGTCTAGAATGGGGTGAAGAAGAATAGTTGCACCAAGTTCAAATAAATGGAGATTTCACCGGAAAATGGCAAACGCTGTAAGATTGTAAAATATCGCGTGAAATTGTAAACTATTTTTTCTAAATAAGACACGTCTTGTTTTACCTTGTGAAACACAAATAGAAGAATATGAATATGAAAGAGAATGATCATAATTCAAAAACAATTGATTCTAATGGAAGGACTCCAACATATTTGGGAAGGCTAAATTATTGGCCTTGGTATAAAGTTATTTTTATCACACTAATGTTATAAAGGCGAAAGTTTATGAGTGTGTGTATGTTTGTTACTTCTTCACGCGCAAACGGCATGACCAATTAAGAAGATATTTGGTATAGAGATTGTTTGAGTCCCGGGAAAGTACATAGGATAGTATTTATCCCGGGAGTATGTTCCCTTGGTATAATTTTCGACATTCACGCGGCCAGTGCCGAGGACGGCAGCTAGTTATTATAATAAAGCTTACCCATCAGATGCCTATTGGGCATACGATTTCGGTTGAAACACCATCTTGTACCGTACATTCTGTACAATCGCGTCATGTTTACCTTGGTGGAGGGAAGCCGACATTACTGGCATAGTAACGACATCCGATGCGTTTGTTTTATAGCTCTATTCAAATTGTCAATGGATTCTTAATTTAATATTTAGAAAAATAAATAATATTTAAAGTGACAAGATAGTAGGTTATATTTAGTAGTTGATCACCCTTTGTAATGTTTTCTTCATATATCTTTTCTGTAACTTATACATCTATACAAGTTATATTTATATATACACTTCTGGACACATCTATTGGCCCACCTTAGAGTTTAGGTTTCGATGGCCCCTACCGAAATATGATTGCTAGATTGAACAAAAACTGTTGATGCAGTTTTAAACCTGATACATTTTACCATCTTTTTCGATCGTATTGTTTTAAATTTGAATTCAGAATACCATACGACATGGAGCTACGCCTAACAAGTCGGATATGCGCCTTGTTAAAGGCAATTGATTTTTGAATAAAAAACATGTTTTATCAAATAAAGGTTTAATTTAATAACGCGTGTTGCCTCCATGGGCATCTACCACAGCTCTCATACGATTAGGCATAGAGTTTATCAACCGCTCTATGCAATTTTGAGGGATCATCTCCCATTCCTCTTCTATGGCAGTTTTCAACTCCTGCATCGTCTGGGCAACTGGCTGACGAGCCCTAACACGTCTTTTTAGCTCGTCCCACATGTGCTCAATGGGGTTCATGTCTGGGCTTCTGGCTGGCCAGTCCATAACTGTGATGTTCACATCCCGAAGATATTCCCTGACGATGCCGGCCGCATGGGCTCTTGCATTATCATGCATAAAAAGGAAATTTGGGCCCACATAGTCCGCGTATGGTATCACGTGAGGTTCTAAGCACTCACGAATGTACCTTTCAGCATTTAATGTTGGCAGCCGTGGTCCTGTAACAACCTCAAGTTGAGTTTTGCCGCTCGCGGATATACCGCCCCAGACAGTCCATGAGCCACCGCCATAAGCAACCCTCTCTTCAAAGCAGCATTGTGCGAAACGCTCTCCCTTACGTCGGTAGACCTTCTTCCTTCCATCATTGCCATGTAACACAATTTTAGACTCATCAGAAAAGAGTACACGGCTCCAATCTTGCTGTGTCCAATTTAAATGACTGCGTGCGAAATGAAGGCGCGCTGTTCGGTGGGCTCGCGTTAGTTTGGGCCCATTAGCTGGCTTGTGTGGTACCATATCGCGTTCTTTTAACCTTCTCCGAACAGTTCGAGCGCTCACAGATACTCCGTGGAAGTCGCGAAGTTGGTTTTGTATCTCAATGGAGGTAAGGTGACGATTTCTCAAGCTGGTCGTCACGATGAATCGATCCTGCCTTTCAGTTGTGACCCGAGATCGTGGCCTTCCTTGGCGACGAACAAAGCCGCCAGTCTCTAGGTACCTCCGATAAACATTTCGGACCGCAGATCGACTTAAATTAAGTTGAGCACTCACGTTTCTTTGGCTGTGTCCGGCCTGAATAAGTGCCACAGCTTGGGCGGCGACTTCAGGTGAAGTATCCATAGATTATTGATAGAACCTCACCTTAATGTTAAGAATAAGTAATGTTTGTTGCAAAACCAAAGATATCAATCACTTTTTCAAGAATTAAATCCAAGTAAACCAATAAAACCAAGTTTTCTTAGTATTCGATTGTTTGATATCAACAAACAGGCTCCAAATTGTCTTTTGTTTCTTTAAATTCTGTGTTCGAAATTCAAAAAAAGACTATTGAATGAAATTGTGAATGTGCCAGGTTCAAAACTGCATAAAAACTTTTTGCTCGACCTAATATAAAATTTTAGCTAGGACCAAACGAAACTGAAAATACAAGGTGGGCCAATAGATGTGTCCAGAAGTATATATATATAAATGAACCCCTATTTCTCCTGGTCACGCTATAACTTGAGAATGGCTTGACCGATTTGGCTAACTCTTTTATTTTGTTCGCCAGATTACAGGGAAGGTTTAAAATAGGTAGGTAGGGTAGGCAGATAGGTATGTAGGTAGGTAGGGTAGGTAGATAGGGTAGGGTAGGGCATAAAGAGTAGGGTAGGTAACGGTTGACGGGAAGTGACGGGAGCGAAGCCACGGGCACAGCTTGTAGAAATAAGAACAGACTTCCAAAAAAATCACTACAAAGTATAAAAAAAAATTGGTTGTCTGTAAAGTCGGTTTACGAACGATAGTTTAACGTGACAACGTCATAATAAAACATTGATGAAATGATCGTAACGTTACAATGAGCGTAACGTTACAATGACGTCATCCTTTTTCGTGCGTGCAGCCGGCGTTCATCGATTTATTAGACGTGGTCAGGTCACGTCAATAACTTTAATTTCGGAAGTCGGTGTTTCTGGTTTTGTTTCTTCGTTTTTTGGCACCGACTTCCGAAATTAAAGTTATTTTATATTTTGTAGTGTTTGTTTTTAAAACTACTGAGCTAAACTAAATCAAAATGTTATAGAACCAAATGGCAGGTATACCGCATCGAACTAAAAAAATAATCACAACAATCGGATCAGAGAAATCTCGAAGTAATCGGTGTAAAAAAAACAAAAATTCGTGCTATGTTCAATTTGAAGCCGACCGACAGCTGTATGCCATTATTTAAAAAACACAAATTATTTATTAACTCTGCCATCTCTGTATATTTTTGAAATTGCGGCATTTGTTAGGGTAAATCAATTTCTAGTTCCACGACTAGCTGATACCTTCCCCCGTAACAGACGTGACAATAGTCAACTGTGTTCGCATACGTCAAAGACTGCGTTAATGGGAAAAAGCGTTTTCTGTATGGCTCCTAAAATTGATAATAAAATACCACAGTCATTTAAAGCATTGCCGGTAAATTTTGTTTAAAAAAAAGATGCGAGATTTATTAACAGACAAGTGTTATTATGACTTTTTGAATGACACTATTTGATATTTTTATTTTATGAATTCTTAGTTTTTGTGACATTTTATAATAAATTTATTTGACTGACATATCAATGTTGACACTGACATACTTGGATTGAAGTGCCTTTAGTTTAGATTAGATTTAATTTGTAATTTAGTTTTTATATTTTTTGTAAATTTTATCAAATTTGTACGCCTTATGGGTGAAACATGTACGTACGAAAGATTAATATTCTGACATCCTGCATGCAAAATTTGCATGTATACGCGTGTTTTGACAAATAAAATTATCTTTATCTTTATCTTTAAAAAAGAAAAACAAAAAATAAGACAAAAATAAAAATACCAACTGAATTAAGAACCTCCTTCCTATGGAAGTCGGTTTTCTACCTATCTATCTCAGAGGAAATTTAAAGGTGGTGCCAGTGTCAGAATAGTTGAAAGGGAACTGCTTGTCTTTGTATGGTTACATGAAGAGGAGGGATGAAACGCGTTACTAAGGCTGGTCCGAGAGACCCGTACAGGTCGCTGTACGGGCTCCCGAGGCGGAGACACACGTGAGGCGCCAGAACATTGTTTCACAGCGACGCAGATTAGTCCGTATGCGACCCGCTTCGGGTAGAGCCCGTAAAACCGGTAAAATATCGTATCGTACTGAACCCTCGTTTCAGAACACTGCGAGCGTGGGCACGGGTCTCCCGGATAGCTGTGAAACCAGCTTATAACATTTATGAATATAAATGTGATGGTGATGGTGGGAAGAGAGACACCAGTATTGCTAAGGAGTATCGTGTTACCGTGTTATCGGATTGTGGAGCTTAGATAAGCAGTCGCTTCATGTAGAAGCCGACCTAAACGTAGCTGAGAAGAACCTAGATATTAGGCAGATGATATTGGGATAGCTGGGGACGTTCCATCACGAACGGTCTTGAGCTTCACGCTTCCCCTCGCTCCATGTCATTCCGATGCTCGTCGCTTCTGCAAACACGGTGCGTCGCCAGGTTTGACGGGGACGGCCACGCTTCCTTTTCCCTTGAGGATCCCTCCGGAGCGTGTGACCAATCCACCTCTAGGTACTGCGCTTGATCTGGCGGTCGATCGATGTATGTGCGGAAAAACCGACATCTTTTTAGTAAAATTAGTGATAGACATCATTTTAATACTAGAAATAAAGACAAATTAAATCAACCATTTTTTAGATTAGCTAAAGTCCACACTTCTTTCATGGGGTATTGTGTTAAATGTTACAACAAAATACCTTCTGACATATTAGAACTAAATGAAAGAAAATTTAAAACTCATGTTAAAAGTACACTTTGTGAACAAGCATATTACAAATTAGAAGATTACATTCAGGATAAGAATGCTTGGAAACATGCTGGTCCTGCTCCATAGGACAATCAAGGGTG
>NDFZ01005125.1:92896-265633 GCA_002192655.3 Mamestra configurata | reverse complement strand
TAAGTAGCATACTCTGGGTGCATCGTCCTCACATAATATTAAATTAATTTTTGTATACCAAATTTTGTAAAATCATTATTTGAAAAGAGTAACTATGGAGTTTCTTGTCCGTTCTTCTCCATAAGAATCTACCTTTCCGAATGGACAGTAGAGTCACTTTATTAATGTAACATTATTATTTTACTGAACTGTAAACGATGACGTTCAAAAGTGCCGTTTAATGGCCTAATTGAAATAAACGTTTTGACTTTTGACTTTTGACTTTCGATCGAGCTCTCGTGGCATTTCTCCAACAGCTTTACGTTAGAGTTCGTCTCGGACCAGTAAATTCCGAGTAAGCGACATCGGTTGTCAAAAACCTGGATTTGGCATGAGATGTCCTTTATTACCTTCCACGTTGCTGGCCATGAGTAAAACCTGAAAGGAGTGCTATCAATATTCCAAGTCCAACGTATGGCAGCTAAAGAAACAATAACATTTATTTCGGGATAAAATAAATACGTTATGCCCGCGTCAAGTTTCAGTTCTACGATAACGTCAGGTTTTATGAGCGGTGAAGATATTTTACGAGATGTCAAATTATTGATTGGGGCGTTGAATTTCAGAGATTGAGAATGGCACGTGTCCATTGAGACAAATAATTGCTACGATGCAATATTTGACTGACTCGTTAGTGTAATGGTGGCAAGGACTGCTGAACATGAGGTCCTGAGTCTAACTTTTTAGGGTTCCGTACCCGATGGCCAGTCGGAACCAAGCCACCATCTTTCTATGAATGGGTTGTTAAGCCGAAAGAAGTCCATTGCAGGCCTGCAGTGGACTTCTTCTTTCATATGGGGTAGGGTGTTTGCCGTAATCGCCACACTTGGCAGGCGGGTTAGCGACCGTAGTGTAGTTGTTTTAATGTACAGAGAATGCTGCTGCCCATTCTCTGGTGAGTCCCTTAGTCGCCTCTTACGATACCCACGGAAAGTGATGGGGTGGTGCTATTCTTTTACGTCCGACACCATACAGAAACCATACGGTAGTTGTTTATCTATATACATACAGTCAATTGTCGCGACGACCGGTTTGGTTATATATTTTTGTCTTTTTTATTTATCAGGACAATGTAAATTTGACAGACACTTTTTTTTAAATCACCGGAATTAAATTGCCCTCGGTCCGAAGCCGGGGTAAGTGAAGATGAACTAACGAGTAATTAAATCTCTTTGTAAAATTAGTGAAGCTAAAAAATATAGCCCGAAGGTTCTTAAATTCAGTAACATAACCACTGGTCGCTATGTGGGTTCCCAAAGTTTCCGTAGACAAACAGATATCAAAATCCAATTCCACAATTACTTATAAGAGAAACAGTCTTAGAACAACATTGATTGGTACTTATCGACGTAACGTTTATTACAAAGTAAAACGGATCACACCTGAGGTGGTAGTTGATTGAATGAAAACAAACGAAATGTATTAACTAGGAGCGTGGGACATCAAATTCGACCCTTGTTAGGGACTAGATAGACTTCGTCGTGAAGAATTTATAGGGGCAAGATGGCTTTTAATTCATCACAAAATTTTTTTTGGGGGTAAAGGTATTCAATAAAAATTGAAGCACAAATGAGATAAAATCTGAAATATTATTAAAAAAGCTGGCCTGGTGCGAGTCGGACTTGCTCGCAAAAGGTTACGGATAAATAAAATTTTGCTAAGATGTCATTCTTAAAACTTTTTCTGCAATCGATAAATAAAGCACTATTTTCTGTATTTTTCTCAAAATTTTAAGCTCGTTAGTTTTTTTTCTATTGACGTGTCAAAAACCCGACCGCCAAAAACGACTAAGAAGTAACTTTTCAAGCAGTCTGATGCAGTTGATGGTATCAAGTCAGTGTGGAAGTAAAATGAATGCCACCAACTGCATCAGACCTTTGACTTTATTTTTATTTACTACATTTTAGTGAGTTACATTTTTGTAATCGCATCCGCGAGCCTTTTATTTCAATACCCCACTTGAAAGGGTACAACCTATAAATTTCATTTCGGAAGTCGGCGTTTTGGCTTTTTTTTATTTTTTATTTGGGATGTGTTTGCTCTTTACTCTAGTCTAGGTCATAGATGACAGAGACAAAGTCGACGATGGAGCGAGCTTACCCAGAAGAAGCCTGTTCACTCTAATTTTGTAGAGATTAGGGTTGTATGCGTTCGGAAACACAGACGCAATCAGAGAGTTCCACTCCTTTGCTGTGCGCATTATAAAAGATGTTTGCTCTTCAATTTTCATCACCCACTTCCAAATTAAAGTTACATTATTATTATTTTTTAATTTTGAGACGTGGCGTTAAGGCGGTTCTTTTTGTCATTTTATTTTTTAGAGAGTCCAAATTCTTTTACAGGTCACCATTGCTAAAGAAACGACCAGTCCCCGTGTTGCCCCGGGCAAAGCAGTGACTGGTCGTTAGTTTATTTTCTGATTTTGTCAGAAGTTTTCCGGTTTGCCCTATTTTTGCAAAGGAGTGGAACTCTCTGCCTGCGTCTGTGTTTCCGAACGCATACGACCCTAATCTCTTCAAAATTAGAGTGAACAGGCTTCTTCTGGGTAAGCTCGCTCCATCGTCGACTTTGTCTCTGTCATCTATGACCTAGACTAGAGTCAAGAGCAAACCCATATTAAATAAAAAAAATAAAAATAATAAAAATTTGCCCACATGTACATATTTCACTTGAGTAGAAATGTACGGTATGCTTTTTATTATTTTGAAAGATAACTCAACGGTTATGTATAAAACAATGTTTTTGGACGTTTCTGCTTAAATAGACAGCTGCCTGTATTGTATCTTGTTATTTTTATGTACGATGTGTATTTCTTGTGTTTCTGAGAATTATGGGAAGGCCCATTTATACGAGAATTGATAACTATGTGTGTAACTTGTGTACTATACTACATATTTTCCTTAAAATACAATAATCAGACTATATTTACAGGCTGTTCTGTATATATGGCCTGTTATATTTATGCCCCGTAAATATAGTCTGTTGCATTTACATATTTTCTGATTTTCTTCTAAATGAAGATAAATCAGAAAATATGTAAATATTGCCCTCATGTAAAAAATACCGGCCAAGTGCGTATCGCCACGCACAGTGTAGGGTTTCGTAGTTACCCGTCTCCTATACCCTGTCAGAAATCTATTAAAATGTACCCCACTTTTATTAGATTACAAAGTTACAAATGCACTTGGTTTTAAGTCCTTTTCTATGGAATTATTAGGATTTTTTTACTTCCGCAGTTCCATTTTTTAAGTTGGTCGACTATTACTCGTTAACTTGTTAAGCCTACTTATTTTTTTAAGGATGGGAAATCATCAAATGACTTCTTCCGCTCTGGGTGGAGCGGAAGGGCGTGTCACACTCTTACTGACTAAAACCCATCCGTGTTCCTTTTAAAGCCCTTTGCGTTCCAGGGCCGTGTTAAGCCTACTTAGCTATGATAGTCCTTTTAAATTCATTACATATGCTACTACCATGATTTTGTGCACGTTTCTAAAAACAACCATTTAGCGGGCAGAGAGCGCCCTCTCTGCCCGCACACTCGCCTCTAACAACACTAAACAAATTAGCAATTTGAAGCTTAATATTTCGCAAACGGATACTTGGACGGAAAAATGATTTTAGCAATCTCAATATTAAACGACCTAGGTATACAACGACACCCCACACCATGAGTGTAGAGTGTCGTTAAATACCACACAAAATAAAATCTTGAAATATATTTTTTTAGGGTGAGGCCCTAAAAAAATATATTTCAAGATTTTATTTTACTACTTTGCCGGCGTAATTAATATGTATACCCATACCAGATTTCAACTTTCAAGCGCTAAGCGTCTCTGAGCTAAACCGCGGACGAACAGACAGACGGACATGGCAAAACTAAAAGGGTTCCTTGTTAACTACATAACCCTAAAAATGTATTTCAAACCTTTAATTCTGTCAAAAATATTATCATAATGTCCGAACATTAAACTTACTAAACGTACTAGATTGATAATATATACTTGTATCAATCTAGTACAAATTTATTCGTAAAGATAAATTTATTTAACCTTTACAGGCGATTTCATATTTCAAATACTAATCTTACTATATACATTTAAAACAAAACTAAAAACTCCTTACTAAAATATGGCGACAAAAAAATCGTCCTCAAAAGACTGGCGGCATTGCCACGTTGTATGACAATGCTTATCCTCTGTCCGAGGTTAATGCTAACCCTTTTTTCGTAAATAAGCTAACACTAACTCACATAAAACATTTATCTTTTCTATATGTAAGATTCGAAAACAGAAAGTGTGATCCGCCCCTAAAAAGCTCCTTTCTTTTTAATTAATTCCCTTCGACAAGCAACCCACATGTTTCAAGTTCTACGTCTTGTTCTTCACAGTATCCGCTTAGCGGGGTAGGCAGTCTGAAAGGTCATGTACGACTAGACCAATAATTTAATCTATTAGAATCGCCACTTATAATATACGTCAATGTAGGTTCAATAAAAGGTTATCTATTACTAAATGTGTATATATTGGTATTTATTTATTTACTATTTTTTACCCGACGACATTTATCATTTCATTTTATTTCTTTATCGGATTTGGATTCAAAATTAACAAACCAAAATAAAATTCATGTTTGCTTTAGCAAGGACACAAAATAACACATATATTTTAATCAAGAATATTGTATTCATTAGAACTCTCCGTGTATAGGTAGGTCTCCGTCAATCAAGTTCAAAACTTTTCTGCCCTTAACCTTGATAACCCATTTTTTTTCTAGGTAATTTTTTTTATTTTTAATCGACATTAAAAAAAGGACGAGGTTTTCAATTCGGTTGTAATTTTTATGTTTATTACCTCAGGTGTTTTTGTTTGTGCAAGTGAGGTGTTTTTGTTATTTGGAAGTCTGTTGTATTTTTATGTTAAAAAGTTTTTTTTTTTTTGTAAAAAATTTTTGTTTTTCTAGCCATGTTTCAAAGTATCTATTTCATTTTCTGCACAACCAGCCCAGTTTTGTACTTTTAAATTTAATCCACCAAACCACAGTAAAAATAGTATTAGCTCCATATAACATATTCATATCAATACATATATTAATATTCAGCTGCCACTTAGATTGGAAAGTTAAAGTAGAAAAAAGTTAAGCAGGTCGATTGATTGACTGCGGTACAAATAAATGACTGAAACGGAGCTTAATGGCTAGTTCGATCCAGCCCGTCCCTAGCTGTCAACACCTGGGTGTAGTCGCTTAGTTTCAGTTCAGGAGGCTTTAATATTTATATTAAGGCCACCACAGGCAAGCCTGGTTAAGCAGTCGACAACCTCATAGGTTAAACTACGAGAGACCACTCAAAAAAAAAACAGATCTTAATAGTACATCCACCCCAAAATACCAATGTTTGAATACACTCCTTGCCAATAACTCATATTCTTTTCAGCTCCTGAAACTATTGGTCTTTATTTAGTTGATTGACAGTACATAACACTTTCGTATTGTGATCAGTAATGGGTTACAAGGGCTCTACAAACATATAATTAGACCTAAGTAAATAATGTTTAAGAAGATATTATTTATGTGAGAACCCTATTGACTTTGTAAATGTCCATTTACTGTAGTGTCATAGTTAAGATAAATTTTTAGCTAAAATACACTTTGGCCTGAACGCTGAAAGAAAATGAGGTGCCACTGTCAAATTTCCAAAATATCAAAATCATATACCCCGATACTAAATAATGTTACGCGCCAGAATTAATGCCGGGTACATGACGACATTAGTTACTACTAGCGCCATCTAGTCTCGAGTAGCAGAAGTAGTAGAGTCAAGAACCTTTTATTATTTTCTATGCTAGAACATTCTGAGTTCTCGACATCTGGTCAGTCGGGACCGGTATTTAGGGGAACTTTCCAGATGTTTCGACCATAGAAGTTTCTAGAATTAACTGACCTATATAAGGAGCGCGTAGTCCGCGACCGAGTTAGTATTAGATTTGCGAAACAAGCGAATACTTCGGAAGCGATTTTTAAGTGCGATTAAAGTGATCAGTGGTGAAGTTGTGTTTTATAATTAGTGAGTTTAAAGTTGTAATTAGTGTTGTTAAATTAAAGTGTTATTTTGGTTATTTAATCGGCTGTTTTTATTGTCAGGAACTCAAGATCGTAACAATAAATACGTCTGAAAGTTATGCCAAATTGGATTGTAAATCTGGAGATTATACTTAACCCCGCTCTTATTAATAACGCGGATTATGTTTAGCACAACAAATGACTTCTTACGATGACTTACAAATTGTATTGACGCGCCCATTGCCATCTGTTACAATTAGCTAAGGATTTAACAGGAACAATTACACATAAACAAAAATACACGTAGGTTACACATTTTTTAAGTATTGGTTAGTTTTTAAAATTTTATGTAGCAAGTTTTCACAGTTGCATCTCTTTGCATATCTTACTGTCTATGTATGCGGTATGCTGGGATACAGAACTCGTCCTAGTTCGGCTACAGATGCTAACACGTTGTTTCTTATACTGATGTACTAGCCTATAATTATATGTAATTTGTAGCAGGTGTGGAGAAAAGACTCTTGTTTCAATTGAGTTTGGAAGTCTTTCCTTTATATTGGGTGATTTTTCAGCTATGTTGTATTTTTTCATTTCACAAAAATTATGAATTTCACATACTTTATTATTCAAATAAGCGGAAAAAACCACCACTTTTTGAACACGCCACAACTGAGTAGCTTTTCTGGGAGCTTCTCAGTTGTGGCATATTCAAGCCCTTGCCTCTTAAATGGCAAATTCAGCTTCACCGGAAGTTTAGTGGAATAGCTAGGTATTATAACCTAATATTGAAAGCCTCGCATAGATGTAAACTCCAATACCTTCATGCCTAAAGCCACTCATCGTAGGTCGTGGTTGTCACAGCAAGTTTAATATAAACGCAGCGCACAGCCTGTCAATATGCCCTCATTGTGTGCCTTTGAAATGAAGACTTAATGCCAATGTAATAGCAGGCAACTTTCTATTAAACTGCTCTGGCTCGCTTCCGAGTTGTCTATAGTTTTTCTAGTTGTTTTTTCCAGTTCCTAATGTCTGTTTTGTGTGGGAGCTACAACAGAATCGAGGTGGAATATTGTTTGTGGTTTTGTAGAGATTAAACAGGTTGTAACTCTTTAAAATATCCTGATATCGTCATTGTCTGGCGCTTATAACGGTAAGTTTTATAAGAAGTCTTTGATTTGTTCATAATATTATCTATTAGCTACCGTCCGCGGCTCCGGCCGTAAAGTATCCTGTGTGTTAATTCAGACTATCATCTACCTCTGTGCCAAATTTCATGCAGATCCGTTCAGACGTTCTGATGTGATTGAGTAACAAACATGCATCCATCCAAACTTTCGCATTTATAATATTACTAGCTGAGCCCCGCGGTGTTACCCGTAGTTTAAAAGCCTATATGTTAATCCAGCGTGTCAGCTTCCTGCATACCAAATTTTATCAAAATTGGTCCAGCCGTTTTCGCGTGAAGAAGTAACAAAATTACACACACACTCACAAACTTTCGCCTTTATAATATTAGTGTGATTATAGTATAGAAGTAGATTGTACAGTGTTGGGAATAAATGTTTCTTTCTTTCTTATCCATTATTAACGGTCGGTGCAACAAGTTTCTTCTTCTTCTTCCTCGCTCTTAGTAACAAGGACAATCTGATCTGGGTTGATGAGTTGTTTTCTAATTCCATGCTTCCCTATTCATCTTCACATCATCGTAATCAGTATATATAAAACTCTTCTGTTACTGGTGACTGAGTGATGGAGTGACTGAGTGATTGAGTGACTGACTGACTGAGTGACAGACAACGCACAGACCGGTCGTAGAAAGGAATTTCAGGAAATCCTCTCTTAGGACTCCCCTACACTCTCCAAGGAACCTACATGCTAAATTTCAGCTTTCTACGACCAGTAGTTTCGGCTGTGCGTTGCCTGTCAGTCACTCAGTCAGTCAGTAACTGAAGACTTTTATATTTATTGGTAAATGTGGGTGTGCTATAGTCAGAACAGGGCAAAATGCATGATTTGCTTTAATTAAAATACCAATTACAAAATAATTTTAAGTCGTGTATTTGAAATAGAAAAAACAAAATAAAGTATTCAGACTGTTTTATTTAAAGTACAAAATACTAATTACAAATACAGTCAGGTGTTAAGTTAGATTAGCCATTTTGCTTACGAAAGCTATCGAGTGCTGTTTTCTGTACAACGCACCCATTAATAAAATTGCTAAATGAATCTATGTTCAAATGTATTTTGAAGCCATACCATATTTGAAATACTAACTACAAAATACCTCTGCCCAACCCTTCGGAGATTTGAGGCGTGATAATATGTGTATAACGGCAGAAACAGAATGTAATTCACAAGATCTCTTTGTTGCCATCAAGTTAAAGACACAAATAATTTAAACTCCGATTTAGTCCCACACAAAATCAAATCCTACTAAATGACGTATCTCAATCACGTCTAAAAACATAACTAAACACTAAAACTAACACCAACTAGGCCCACAGGGCACAGAAACGCCTCGTTGGCCACTCTCAAACGTAATTTCCCAAAATTTTAAATGTTCAATTTTGAAGTTATTATAGAAAATTGATGAAACTCGATCATTCTCGCCCTCTTTTATCTCCAAAACTATTGAGCCTATTGAAATCACAGGACAGACATATAGATGATTGCTGGGGAGTTTGTTGCGCCACTTCCCAGCTATAACACTAGGAAGTGGTGACGGGTGGGCGTTTTGGGGGACTGACTTTATGTAGAACTTTGACGTTCAAAAAGTGCTGGCACTCAGCTCAGTTTCAACTAGCTTGTTAAAAACACAATTCGTTCGGATCCGTTTGCGCGCTAGTTCGACTTGCTCTTGTCCTGTTTTGTATTTTTTTACTGTGTCATGTTTTTTTTATACTTTTTGAGAAATGTAATTAAATAATCCAGTCAAAAACCCTGTTCTGACAAAGGCTACGACATCCGAATATAAATAACTAGCTTCTGTCAACGGAACCGCCCAGGTGGAAGTTGGAAATAATCCCATGAGAACATACTTCCAGGATGAAATTTCCTATTCCAGGAAAAGTTCTACTCGTGTGCCAGGAATGATCCGATACCGTTCAGCCGTTAAACGTGAAGCGCTTACAAACAGTCAGGCAGACAAACAGATTACTTTATATTTTTTTTCCCCTGATTGAAATGTTGTATATTTTTTTGTTAATTTTCTTGTTATTTTAGTGTATTAGTTTAATTTCTTTAGTTTTTCTGTTTTTCGCTTCTGATTTCATCTTCTGAATGTTGTTCATGTACTTGTAAATGCCAAATAAATTTATAAAATTAGTACCTACTCTATGGCGACTCTATTCCTATTCCAAGCTCTATGACAGTACTCCATACATTCGCCACCCCATTCGAAGCTTGTAAAGCTAAATCGTCCGTGCTAACGCCCCATACAGTCCCATATACCGAAGAGCTTATGATGGAGAATGTCATAGGGACGTAATTCCTATGGTAATGTTATAACTGAAGTGTTTTGTTACAGGGACACGCGATTTGCAGGCATGGTGAGTGATTTTGATTTGTGTTTTCAATGTCAGACGAGAATTGAGGGCCCTAATGGTTTATTATTTTAGCTCATACATAACAAACATACGAAAAATTGTGATGGTAACCATGTTGTGTGATACAAGGAACCCTTTTCCTATACCTATAAGGGTGATGCGGAATTTGTTCGAAAGAGTCACCGCGGCCCTGGAACGCAGAGGGCTTTAGAAGGAAGACGGATGGGTTTTAGTCAGTAAGAGTGTGACACGCCATTTCGCTCCACCCACAGTGGCAGAAGTCATTTGATGATTTCCCATCCTTAAAAAAAATCATCATCGTCATGGTTGGTAACCAGCACCACGAAGGACTTACTTAAACCGGAATGCAACTGCAGTAGGACAAAACCAATTGGAGCCCATGATTGACGTAAGCTCTATGGTCGTCCACTGACTTTCGGATTAAAATCATCATCATCTTCTTAGCTTTTTCCCAGTATATTGTGGTCGGTCGGCTTCAATATTAGCTAATATATTTTTCCAGAAATTCAAGTTCTGCTCAGACGGTGACTGCCCGCTGTGGGCGCTGGCCGCTCTCCATGCGCTGTCGAGCCTGCCAGCCGCGCAGTTCAGGACCCTGCTGCAGCATGTTATGGAGGAGCAGCCTGTGAGTTATCCAATAGATACAATAGTTTCATTTTTGTTTTTTTTTTCATCGAATCAGGAATGAAGGCAAGCGTGCTCCATCGTCGACCGCATCGCGAAAATAAATAAACACTGGATGCGAGCCTCATAGGAACAGCCGGTCGATGCTGTAAACATATCGAAGTGAAGGCTTGGGTGAAGTGATCACGAGGTGAGCTGTAAATCCTAATAATCAAGATGAAATGACAGGTCACTACGTGATATCGTGACATCTTGATTGTATGGATTGAGTACAGAGTCGACTGGCAGGACCGATCGATGTAGCGGCACTTCGAGAGTCCATGTCCAGCTGTGGACAAATTTCGTCTGAAATGATGATTACATTAATAACTTTCATAGTGCGTACAGCTAAGGAGTGCAATTCCTTGCCGATGTGGTGTAGGTGAATAGGTGACTTCTTGGCAAGCGTGCTCCATCATCGCCCACATCATTGCTTACACGTCGCATCAACGAGGCAGCAGTGGTCATACCTCCATGCGTTTCCCACTAGGCATTTCGCAGTAAATGATATTTATTTTGTAAGTAGGTCAAACATAACACTTTTACACTGTAACTTGAGAACGTGAAACTTATTGACATTGAAGACATGTCACTCACACCTACACATTTTCAAATGTACCTATCTATGCTCTTGTTAAACACATGTTATTGCAATAAAGAGTTGAATTGAATTAAGCATAAATGACACATCAATCTTTTTTTGACATTTTTAATCCATCTAGATTAAAAATGTAAAAAAAGATTCCTCATCTGAGACTGGTGTTTCCTAGCTGACTATGCTGAGAAGAAACACCGAAACAAACTCAGAGGTCAAAGTCTCTTTTAAAGTCCATACAATCTGTACTAGTCAAATCACATGAGAACCATGTAGGTTTATGTCTGAAGTGGTATTTTGAGAAAAGTATGACACAGAATTGAGTGGACCTGTCCAGACGGTGCAAGCATTTGTCAGTTATCGTGTAGCTCAAACTTAGAACTTTAGTAGGTATCTGCATGACTGCCAGGGTTGCGGAATTTGTTCGGAAGAGTCACCGCGGCCCTGGAACGTAAAGGGCTTTAGAAGGAACACGGATGGGTTTTAGTCAGTAAGAGTCTGACACGCCCTCCCGATTCACCCAGAGCGGAAGAAGTCATTTGATGATTTCCCATTCATAAAAAAAAGGTATCTGCATGTGTGTCCGGTTTGTAGAGAAAGGCTCGCCCGTTTTTCAGCATTCATAGTTCTCTTTGATGGCAAGTTAAAATAATACTTCGTGGTCTGCCAAAATAATTGAAATGTAAAGCTGTGAGAAAGTAACACAAAGGCTTGTATTGTTTTAGGCCGGGTTGCCAACATGAAAACCTTAAAGGTAGTTCAAGGATTGTATACTTCTTTAGAGACATGCACTACTTATTCTACTATCTACAACTAGAAAAACTTACAAGTATGTTTTATTTACGTGTCTATTTAGTAAAAATGAACAGGCTTCTTCTGGGTAAGCTCGCTCCATCGTCGACTTTATCTCTGTCATCTATGACCTAGACTAGAGTCAAGAGCAAACCCATATTAAATAAAAAAATAAAAAATACTTATTTCAAAATAATGTCGCCCTTTCGTGCCAATGTGTGTGCTAAGTTCTTTTAAATAACCAATGGATTTTGGGGCCGCCGTTCATTTAGTATGTATAAGAATATTTGCCATATATTCAAAAGCTATGACGCTAAAATTACAACGTTTACTCCACTTAATATAACGTTCAGTTTATATAACAACATATTATGTTATAAAAACACTTTCTCTGACGTTCGTTTAGTATATTTTATTTAGTATAACGTTATTTTCATGTAATCAGCCTTTTTGTAAAATTAACATTTGATCTAACCGCTGATCAAAAAGCGAGAAGGACCAGCTCGGGAACTTAAGGCACCCGACACGGATAGGTTAGATTCGAATAGTAATAGCGAACTTAGCTCCCGTGATCCCTTTCATGTTAGGTTCCTTTAAACCCTGCAAAATAAATAGGACTGGACTGGCCTGTTGGTCGAGTGGTTAGTGACCCTGACTGCTAAACTTGAGGTCGTGGGTTCGATTCCCACCCAGGACAAATATTTGTGTGATAGCATGATCATTTGTTCTGTGTATGGGTATAATTTGTCTATAATATGTATGTATTTAGAAACATATAAGTATGTTTATCAGTTGTCTGGTTGCCATAGCACAGGCTCTGCCTAGTTTGGGATAGGATGACCATTTGTGAGTTGTCCTAAGATATTATTATATTTTAAAAAATAATAGGAGCCCCGCAGCGGGGCTTCGTCCACTTTCATTGGATCAAAGAAATGTTACACAATATAAATATTAAAATTTTTAATCATTAGTTTATGTGTATGTGAAATCCACTGAACGTTATATGAAATGAAATTATATCTCTTGGATGTATCTATATCATAAGTTGTTATAGCAATAGATGATTATAACAAAAAATATATAAATCAAAATTATATCATTCGTTAGTTGTTATATTAAAGAAAAACTTATACCAAACATTACACAACCGTAAATCGCGCTTATACGGAGCAGGGGCAGGTCGCTGAATTTAATAACTCAGGTACCCATCACTATCAGCCAAGAGTCAAAAGTACCGTCGCAATATCTATCAAGCCGAAAATTCATTTTTTTTAAAGGACGTCTTTGATCCAAAACTAGTTAAGATTTTATACTAAAATCTAACTGCCGCCAGCTCCGTCCACGCCCAATTAGTCCAACCCCCTTTGACTATGTGTTATTCCGATTTATAAACTACCTGCGTCACTGTAAAAAAGGGATGTGGCGTGGGTTAAAAAAATATGATTCTATTTAGTCCGTCAGTAAGATTATCGAAACATATTGGAAACGTATTTTGTATTTTATCTAATCAATAAAAAAATACGAATATAAAACACGTCAAAGATAAGGTGTGTGGGGGCTTCTAACGTCACTTTCCAGTAAATAGTGTACCTACTGGTAAGTGACGTCAAACGAATTTTCAACTGTTTCGTCTTTATTTTTTGTTTACGTGACAAAAATACGTGTCAAATATTTTTCGGAACACTATCTGACGGTTAATAAGATATTATTAGTCAAATATCCTTTTTCATTAAAATCCGTTCATTAGTGTTTTGTGACCTATCCTCAGAAACTACCAAATTAATAATATTACAAGTAGGATTTAGAAGCAGTAGGAGTTGAATAGGATAAAATCAGTGGTGCAAGACTTATTTTTCGGAACTTTAGCTTGGGGTGATTGTGACTGCAATTTTAACCATTGACTGTACAAATAAAGGGAGGAGCTCGTGGCTAAATAATAAAGCCGCACGGGTCGATCTTCAAGGTTAAGCAACGCTTGCCGAGGTTGGTCTGTGGATGGGTGACCATCTTAACATACCGAGACTCCTCCATGTCTCGGAAAGCACGTTAAGCCGTTGGTCCCGGCTGTCATTTGTAAATCTTTGGCAACCGTTACGGATAGTCAGAAGCCAGATAATCTGACTCCAGTCTTGCCAAGGAGTAGCGTGTTACCCAGTTAATGGGTTGTGGAGGTCTGGTAGGCAGCCGCTCCACGTAAAATACTGGTATTCAGCTGAATCCGGTTTGGAAGCCGACCCCAATACAGTTGGGAAAAGTCTAGGCAGATGATGACTGTACAAATAAACTCTTTCAATAAATAATAATAACAAAATATAATAATCCAGTATTGTCGAGCCATGAACAGATCACATTAGACACCTTGTACATTGAACAAGTGCACACGTGGCACGTACCTATCTTCGACACGTTTTCTAAACTCAATTGTATCGTCTTTTCATAACGCTACATTTTATTATAGGTACCTACCTACGTACTCATGAGAACTAGAACTTATATAGTCCAGACTTGAGTTTTTCTGAGTGAGGTCTGCTTCGAAACCGACCGAACTCCTGAAAAACTGAAGGCTGCTAAGATCAATATATATATTTCTTTTTTAAAGTTGCCCCACACTAGGAATTTCTCCTGTATCGTAGGTGCGTTTACAAACATATAAACCCACACACACAAACAGCTAGACCCGGAACAATAATTATCCGTAGGCCATATAAATGTTTATTAATATTTAGAGAACTTTTGAGATTTTCATGAAGTTGCACGTGCTTGTTACGCTCCGCACAAACGCTTCGTTACAATTTTGAAATCATTTTTTTTTTTTTTGAGAACTTGTTTAAAAAATATCTTGTAAAGATACAAATCACTCAGCTTCTTGTGGCTAACGTTTAAGACTGTATGGAGCGAGCTCTGTCCTGCAAGCTTAGTTCAGGCTAGATATAATAGGGGCACATTGTTCGTAGAACAGATGGTCGATAAGGCCGAAAAGTTCTGGAGTGGCGACCGCGTATCGGAAGACGTAGCGTAGCGTTGGAAGGCCTCCCACAAGGTGGACCGGTGACCTGGTGAGGGTCGTGGGTAACCGATGGATGCGAGACGCCCAGGACCGGTTGTTGTGACGACACATGATGGAGTCCTATGTCCAGTAGTAGACGTCTTTCGGCTGATACGAGTATGATGATGATGATGATAATAGGGAATTGAACCAACAGCGTTTCCATCCATTACCTGTTCCACTAGTAAGTTTTTAACTTGCAGAAACTTACCTAAGACTAGGCTGCAGGTATTGGTATTTACTTGCATAAGTTTTAAAAACTCATAAATCAATGTCAAAGTTATTTTCCTGAAAGTTGCTTAAATACTTTTGTTTTGAACCATACTTGCACACGGTGCATTCATTAGGTGTTCTTCTAAACTATCTATGAAGTTAGGTAGCCTGTCGACTCGGTTCGGTAGTATACCTCCTTAAATTCAAGTATTCCAGTCTTGGCTTTAGTTTAGTTGAAAAAAGTCGCGGCAGATGAAACCATCTTACAAAAAAATACAACCGACTTCCAAATAAAAAACAACAATTTATAAAATAACTTTAATTTCGGAAGTCGGTGTTAAAATACGACTACTAAAAAACTTAGTGGTTTAAACATTAAATATAATTATGTAGGCAACACAAAAATTACCCCACACCTAACAACACCACTGGGAAGTCACAGGAAAGCAAAATACGCAATTTCGTTTACTTGGATGACATATATTTTCAGCTATTTTGATTTAAAAACCAAACTACTTACTGATTTTGATTAAATTTCCATTAATTAAACCAATCGGAAAGCAAATTGGTTCATAAATAACTGAGTTATGAGGTACAAACGTAAAAAAAATAAAAATACAACCGAATTGAGAACCTCCTCCTTTTTTGAAGCCTGTCAAAAAGAGTTTTTTCGAGTGCGCTACATTTTCGTTGCACAAAGACGTGTGTTTTATTTATTTTACGTCCAGTTAATAGAACTCGAAATAAGAGGTGGGAACCATCTGTTTGGTAAATTGCAGAGAGACTTGGTCTAATTATTTTCGCTCACGCTGAAGATAAAACAAAAGAAACTCGTAATAAAGGGACACTCAGAAAAATGTGCGTGTAAATATCACTAATTAAAGATATATTTTGGCAAATAAAAATATATTCGTAACATGTATGCCCTAGGCAGTTAGCCATTTGGCAAACATTTAACTACTATATATAAAGATATATGTACCTGGATAGAGAACCTTCTAAGTAGAGAATTTATTTAATGAGATGCTTAAATGTCCCACTGCTGGGCTAAGGCATCCTTCCCCTTTTTCTACACACGTCTGTCCTCTGCCATGACAGGCCAGTCCTTCCGGTAAGAGGCGATTTCGTCTCTCCATCCGCCTTGGTCTACCGCGATGTCGCCATCCCACTTAAGACAAGCAGCTTTCCGGGTAATATTTGTTATTTAGGTAAGGCGCTCAGTACTGTGTTCCTTACACGGTCCGAAATTCGAACTCCGTTGATACTGCGCTCCATGACTCGTTAGCAAACCTCGAGTCTGGACCTCTGCTGAAGTGTCAAAGACCAGGTTTGTGCACCGTACGTGAATATGGGGAGAATTATATTCGATATAATGATTCTAACCAAAAATATTTTAGCTACCAGGATCGGCCTGCCTCACGCAGCTTAGAATAAATGTTTACTAACACACACTTCCGAAATAAATGTTTAATATTATTATTATAATCTTGAAAAAGTACATCAAAGAGTCAAAGTCATCAAAGATCAATCTGCAAATCTTGCTTGCTCCGAAAGCAAAAAAATAATAATAACCAGCAGTGCTATTCTGCAAACATCTCATCGTGAAAACGAAAGTGAAGTGAGCTTAAAGTCAATTCATAGTTTCATGAGAAATAACATCTGCCAAGTGTGAGTCGGAGTCGCGCGCAAAAGGTTCCGAACGAATCATATTTTTCCGTACCCAAAGGGTAAAACGGGACCCTATTACTAAGACTTCGCTGTCCGTCTGTCACCAGGCAGTATCTCAAAAACCGTGATAGTTAGAAAGTTGAAATTTTCACAGATGATGTATTTCTGTTGCCGCTATAACAAAAAATACTAAAAACCAGAATAAAATAAATATTTAAGGGGGTTCCCATACAACAAACGTGATATTTTTTGCCGTTTTTATAGATATACGGTACGGAACCCTTCGTGCGCGAGTCCGACTCGCAGTTGGCCGGTTTTTTAACATGTATCTATAAACAATAGACTTCATTCGGTTTTCCTGTAATATGTAAGTAGTACCTTTAATATATTATACCTATTTCAGCAGCTAGAATCGCCCTATTACAAAAACCTCCCTCCATTTTGTAATGTTTCCTTCGAAAAATAACATTAGGCACTAGTTCCTTTGTCAATTTGTTGTGTTATACCGGCTGATGGTTTCGCCCCGTTTCGCCCCATTTCGCCCACTGTGCCTTTGACACCGGCCCGGATAATTGAGTAGCTGGGTAGTCTTGTGTTGTGTGTAGCACTTAATGTGTTATTTGACCTTTTCAGCCGTAATACGTGTTATTTGCATTATTTAGGAATCATTTTCGGGGGTGGTGTTGTAGTTTTATTCTCATCCCACCGGCCCCCACCTACCATCGGACATCTACACGCACTGCAAGTTACCATCCCTACCGTGTTGCTATTCCACCAATTCGCACTAAACGTTTCTAAACGTCTTTTATAATGCGCACAGCAAAGGAGTGGAACTGTCTGCCTGCGTCTGTGTTTCCGAACGCATACAACCCTAATCTCTTCAAAATAAGAGTGAACAGGCTTCTTCTGGGTAAGCTCGCTCCATCGTCGACTTTGTCTCCGTCATCTATGACCTAGATTAGAGTCAAGAGCAAACCCACATTAAATAAATAAAAAAAAAAACGATCTGCGCAGTGGAGTTTCCAAATCACATCAGAATGTAACGGAAACTTAAAAAATGCTTCTAACCATCTAAACAACTTTCTTTATGGAGAATAGTCAGTTCTAAAAAAAAAATAGGTATGGTCAAAGTTATCCTCAACTGAGGTGGGAGGTACAATTTTTTTGAAGTGAAAACTTCTTTAGCGGCGTTGTGCACTTTTTGGGATGGGTAAAAAATGTTAAACTCGCGTCAGGACACGTGACCTGATCAAAAATTCGTAAGACGGAGGGAAAGTTCTGAAGTGTTAAATTTTAATTGTAATATGAATTGTCATGTTTGTGTACGATAGCGCAATAAATGAATATTGTATTTTACCACATAAATGATAGTACTTTTATACTGATAATTAAAGCAATTCGTGCGAAATTATTCCCTAACCATTCCAAAATATCAAAAATTCACAAAGTTAATGTTCAAGTTTTCACTTCTGCCGGCACTCCCGGAGTGCAACCCGTTGTTTTTTTTTTTGGAAAGTAACTATTTGCTGAAGCAGTTTTGAAATATGACCAAATCTTTCGTTTCACCGTGTATACGTACGATACGGCCGACGGATCTTGGCGAGTCCGCGAACTTTTGTAAACAAAAATACGATTTTTTTTTTTTTTAACTGCGACTAAGTACAGATCAAATAATTATCACAGTTTACAAAATTAAATTATTTATCTGTTGCCGTGGACTTTGTAGTTTATAATGTTTACTTTTGTCATGTTTTTTTCAAATCTACACTCAAAAGAAATTGTGCAGCTCGAATTCCTTTGTTTTTGAATTTTATAAATTACTTGATTTTGCCCGCGACTTCGTACACGCATATCCCGTTTTATCCCGTTCTCGTATGAATTTCAGGGAATCCTCTCTTAGTGCTCCCCTACACTCCCTAAGGAACCTAAATGCAAAGTTTCAGCTTCCTACGACTTTTGGTTGTGCGTTGTCTGTCAGTCACTCAGTGACGGGAGAGTTTTATACATATTGTTCGTTGATAACGTACATTTTCACTGTGTTAAAAATTATATGTAAGTTTTTGCGACATGAATAGCTCAAGCAGATTTTGTTTAACCATTCCTTATCGTTTGGCTATATTTATGGAGAATAAGTGTAAAAGTTATATCCGAGTTCGTTAGAAATACTTATTTTCTGTATTTTGGGATGCATTTGAATATTTAAGATTATGTAAAAGTGGCAAAAGAAGTGATTTCAAATTTCAATCACCAACTTTTTGGCGAGAACCAGAAGATCTGAAACTCAAAAACCAGAGCTGATAAAAAATATCTACTTATATATTTGAACTAAGCATACCATGATGATCGTGTCGATGGCGCGTTGTGTTCCACGCTCGCCTCAAAGAGGTGTCAGCATAGGAGACGGGCCCGCTAGGGCCAGAGCCTGCCAGGGTTGCGGAATTTGTTCGAAAGAGTCACCGCGGCCCTGGAACGCAAAGGGCTTTAGAAGGAACATGGATGGGTTTTAGTCAGTAAGAGTCTGACACACCACGTCATTTGGTGATTTCCCACCCTTAAAAAAAAAGGGATTAATGATATATGTTTGTTACGGAATAGACTGACTTGTTTGTTTTCCCAGGAAACATGGAGGAAGCTTTTGCTCTTTTCTAATCAATTCCTTTGTTTGTTGCCTTTGTTTCGTCTTCCCACCTAAGACACTGTCCTCCCCTTCTTCCCCTTTTCATGTTCCTTACGATACTTGATACTTTTATCCCAAAAACTCTTTCTTTTCATGCGTAGGTAGGCACTTTCATTAAGTAGCTATGATTGATTTTAATTATTTGTTTTCTTTAGGATGACGGTGTCATGGAGATCCTGAAAGACACGAGTTTATGTAAGTTAATGAATCTGAACACATTTATCCTACTGAACGTGACTGCTTCGATGAGAAGATGAGTTTCTGGGTTCGATTTTTGTCAGGTGTTTTTACCAGGAAGTTCTCACTCGCTCCGTTAGTTAGTTAATTGCCAACCTCGTGTTAGCAACTAAGTTAAAAGATTACTCTGTTTTGTGCAAGTGGCCGTTAGAGAAGTTCTTTCTAGTAAGAGATGCATAAGTTAAACGTCCTCATATTTTCATTTTATAACTTTCTAGTTATTTATTTATGTTCGTCTTGTGGCTCATATAAGTTCTTTTATGTTTTCTATGCTTGTTATACCAAATGTTTTATCTATGTATCTATCTATCTTCCAGCATCCCGCGACGAGTGCGCCCGCGCCGCCGCAGTGATCCGCTGGGTGGTACAGCAGTCCTGCGCGTGCGCCTGCACCGGCGCGCAGCTGATGCGAGACCTCCTCGTGCTGGGAGTACCACGTACCCACGCCAACGCGCTGGCTGATGCAGTGGACAACTACAGACCGGAACATGTGGCGCATGTGCAGGCTAATGGCTTTATGAGTTAGTATACCTGATATATAGCTTGCCATCACACATGAAAAAGATGATTTCTAGTAGTTTCTTGAAAGTTATGCATATGGCTTGGAATCGCTACTAACTAGAGACAGCACCTGGCTTCTTATCTCCTCATATGCAAAAAAAATATCCCCAAAAAGTACCGTGTAACCTAGTTAATGGGTTGTGGAGGTCTGGTAGGCAGCTGCTCTACGTAAAATACTGGTATTCATCTGAATCCGGTTTGACTGGAAGTCGACCTCAATTTAGTTGGGAAAAGGCTAAGCGGATGTTGATATGCAAAAAAAATTTCAAGACTTTGTAAATATTGTATATGAAACAAATGTCATAGCATCGCACGTTGATTTGGGGTAGTAGAATAGAATGACAAAGGAGCTTCATCACAAAAATTTGCCATGAGGGGAGAAAAATGCAAGTAAATGAAAAATAATTGCTGAATAAAACTGGGTTCAACAACGATGCGGGAGAAAAAATTCGTTAGTATCGATCTGCATGAGACACTGATGAACCAAGAAAGCTATTTGTGTTATTCTATTAGCAAGTAGTCTAGGAATACAGAAGCATATCCCTATTAGCCAATTCAACGTGCCTTACGTGAATATTTTGCTCGCATTATTAGGATTCGGAGGTAAATAACCCATCTATCCGGCCGTTCGAAGACCGGGAGTGGCTAAATACCCTCAAAAAGTTTGAGTACAGGCACTTGGGAAATACCTGTTACTATTTTCTCACAACCCCTTTTAAGAAATGTCTGTAAATAAATTGATTGATTTGTCCTGCGATCCGGCTAAACCCCGGCGCCACGAGGTACCCGGGTCTTGTAGTGTGAAATATACTACCGAAGACCATGGAGATGTAGGTAACCAGGCATCTTCATCGGTGAATACTACTGGAAAGAAAACCTTCGTCCAACAGGTGTTCCACCCAGGTCTATTCACACGGCCAAGAAGCACGTCAGTGGATAACTTAACGCAACCAAACCCCAAAATTCTGCCAACGCCAAGTGCAACACACCCAGCAAATAAAGAAACACAGCAGGCCTCTCGCCCAGAAAGTCATATCGAACCTCCCGAATGGCAAAGAGTACCAATAAATAGAAACCACAAGAGGAAAAAAGTTGCACAGTGTCCGTCACCGGAAGAAATCAAGACAAATAACATATACATCAGTTTGCCAATGGTTGATCAAACCGCTGAAAGTGATGCAGAGACTCGTGCGAACGAAGCTACGAACAAGCGACCAAGCAAACCCCCACCTATTGTCTTATATGGTATTGAAGATGTCAACAAGTTATCAGAGCTATTGAAGTCAGCTGCAGAGCCCGATAATTTCTCCTTCAGAATTGTGAGCAAAACCAGCTAGGATCAACACCGCCGACGCCGAAACTAATGATAGGACTTATTCGAGAGCATGATATCATAGGTCACACCTTTACACGCAAGGACCAGAGTTGCTATAGAGTCGTGATCAAAAATTTACACCATACCATACACCTCATAGCGCGATAATAGAAGAAATATAGAAATCTGGTAACAAAATATCAGGTGAAATAATCAACGCGAGATATGGCCCCGACAAGACTCCAAACTCAACATTTTCCGTCAATATCGCTCCTGGCCCAAACGGTAGGCAAACAAATAAAAAACGATCTATCACCAATCGGTTACCATCGAAGACCCTGAAAAAAAAAACAAATTCCTAATGCCAGACATGTTAACAATACGGCCATTCAAAGAACTATTGTGTGCGACCACATCGATGCGTAAAATGTGGCGAAGGCCATCGCACTAGTGAGTGTTCAAAGAAGGACAGAAACACCCCAGCAAAATGCGCTCTCTGCGAAGGTGACCACCCAGCAAACTACAAAGGCTGTGATGTCTATAGAGAAATTCTACAAAGACGAATGAAAGGAAATTCTAAACGTCAAGTTCGCCAACACAACGAAATCCCCACACCTAACGCAACCCAACCTGAACCGTATGACCAAGAATCGCAAGCCAACACAAAACGCCTGTATTCAGAAGTACTTAACCGAAAAAAAAATTATCGCCCATAGAAACATTAGAAAATATTATAACTCAGCAGACACTAAAAATTTACTCACTCTTAAAACACATAAGCACCCTAATGGGTCTTATAACTACTCTCGTCACTAAGCTCACAAAATGACTAACATCAAGCTGGAATGCAAACGTGGAATGTCAACGGCGCCCTATCCAGCGCCAAAGAGATTGAATATTTCATCAAATCCAACCACCTGGTTAGCGTGTTACCGTAGTTCTTTTATCTGAGCCACATATGACGGGCAGCATACCCCTGAACATTGAAGGATACATTACATATAATACCCCCCACCTGAGCAGGAAAAGCCAAGTTGGTTCGGCAATAATTATAAGCAAACAAATAAGACATTTCTAAAGAGAGAGTTACTCTACACCCTTTCTGCTAGCCACCACCGTAACCATTGAAGATAATCACGGCACACTTGACCTCTCGGCGGTATACTGCCCGCCTAGACACAGAATAAGCAACTCGATGTTTGACGATTACTTCTCCACACTCGGCCCTCGTTACATCTCAGGTGGGGACTGGAATGCTAAAAATACACACTGGGGATCGAGATTTACACTTACAAGAGGCAGAAACCTCAAAAAGTCCATAGCAGATGGCTCCTCAGACCATTCACCTGTCTTGCTTACTGTGAGCTCAAGGGTAATAAAAGTCAGAAAACCGAAGAGCCTTTACAACAACAAAACCGACTGAAAAGGCTTCAGACAGCACCTAGCTGACAACATAAATCTCAACATCCCATTGAAATCCGAAGACGAGTTAGAAGATGCATGCTTTAAATTCACCAACCTTATACAGCTTTCAGCTTGGAAAACACCCCAGTACTATCCTCAAAACTTCTCAACTCACAAAATATCCCCACCACAATACAACGTAAAATCCTCGAAAAGAGAAGATTGAGATCCATTTGGCAGTCTACGAGGCACGTCAGTGACAAAACGGCATTCAATAGTGCAAGCAAGGAGCTTAAAGAGTTAATTAAAGAACACGAAAACAACACGTTCCAAGACCATGTGGAGACCCTCTCACCGCTTGCCAAGGACAATCACTCCTTGTGGAAAGCTACAAGACCTCAACAATTGAACCCCCCAATAAAAACGGTTGGGCACGCACTGACGAACAAAAAGCGGAAACGTTTGCATCACACTTGTCCCGCATCTTCCAACCCAATGACGGGTTGGAAGATGCGGAAGATGACGGGTCTTCCAAACCAATGCTGAATTGGACGAGAACAAGATAGACGAAGTACTAAACCAACCCTTCCAATTGGAGTTACCACTGAAGCCAATCAGCCCAGGAGAAGTGCGTTTGGAAATAAAGAAACTTGACTCAAAAAAGGCACCTGGATTCGACCTCATCACACCAAAGATCTTAATGGAACTGCCCAAGAAAGCCATAATTTTTATAACTCATCTGTTTAATGTTACCTTCAGACTCTTCTTATTTTCCGCTTCTTTGGAAAGACTCACAGATAGTTATGATAAACAAGTCAGGCAAACCCAATCACTCTGTTACATCCTACAGAACAATAAGTCTGCTACCAGCGCTATCCAAACTCTGGGAAAGACTTCTCATTAAACGGCTGAAAAATGTACTGTCCACTATACCAGATCATTAATTTGGTTTTCGAGAAGGCCATTCCACTGTGGGACAAGTGCACAGAGTTTATTCTGTCATCATAAAGGGGCTTGAGCGAAAACACGCTTTTCTGGATAACAAGCAAGCGTTCGATAGAGTGTGGCACAAGGGGCTGCTTTGTTAAATAAAGCTGCAGATACCCCATAATTACTTTCTGGTAATCCAGTCATACCTGATGAACAGAATCGTCCAGGTGAAATGTGGGGAGTCAAAATCCTCTTTCTACGACATCAAAGCTGGAGTACCGCAAGGTTCAGTTCCAGGTCCGGTACTGTACAACATCTTCACAGCTGACTTGCCTCAAACCCCAGGTACGGTTACTGCCACGTATGCTGACGACACTGCCATACTATCTTGCGATGTCTCTTCGAGCCACGCCTCTAGCTTTCTACAAGATCAACTGAACAAAACTGAAAAGTGGATCCATAAATGGTGAATACGCACCAGCGCGTCTAAATCCACACATATATCTTTTGCACTCCGAAGAGGATATTGCCCTGCGGTCAAGCTCGGTAACGAAGAACTTCCACATAGATATTCGGTTAAATACTTAGGCTTCTCTCTAGACCGACAACTCACCTGGAAAGGACATGTCAAAGCAAATAGGACGGAGCTCGACGCATGGTTCAAAAGCTTGTATTGGTTGCTAGGGCCCCAATCAAGACTGCTTCTGCACAATAAGTTGCTAGTATATAACTCCATTATAAAAACAGTATGGACATACGGTATCCAAATATGGAGTACTGCCTGTAAATCGAACCTAGCCATCATTCAGCGTGCACAACATATAAAATACTGAGAACTCTAGCCAATGCATCACGATATACAACCAACACCGAAATTCACGAATACCTAGAGGTCCCCACTGTGGCTAAGGAGATAAAGCTCAAGGTAAACCTCTACCTGGAGGGCCTGAGACATCACGCCAATCCACTAGCACGTGATCTAATCCAAAACCCAAATAGCCCCACGAGAAGGTTAAAAAGACGGCACGTCCTTGATACCTTAAATAAGTATTGAAATGAACTAAGGACTTCAGACCCCAATCGCCAATCAACCTTCCACCCACCTGCTTATAGTCAAGAGACTGATCACAGGCCAAACAAAGAAAAAAAATAAAAAACTATTAGGATTCAGGCATCCCCATGGTTAGTACGGATATTCCGTTAGTGCGATAAGAACTTAGCTTCCCGTGGGTGTCTTAAGAGGCGAACTAAGGGACTCTCCAAAGAATGGGCAACAGCATTCTCTGTGGTTTTTTGCATTGCAACAGCTATACTGCGATCGCCAATGCGGCTGCCAAGCGTGGCGATGATGGCAACCCCCCCCCCCCCTTGGGGAGGTCTATGTCCAGCAGTGGACGTCTTTTGGCTGATATAATGAGGTCCTCAAAAGTCCTCGTAAAAATGTCTTTGAATCAAACTCTGGACCTGGATTCGATCATAATTACAGTCTCATCCACTTTTTCTCTTCCAGTAAACAAGCTGACAGACGTGACAGTAACTCCAGGACCTGAAGGTACAGTGGACACCTACACCCTGACGATGCACAGCGACGACGTCTTCACGGGAGAACAAAAGAAGAAGGAACTACTCATCGAGAAGAGCCAGGCCCTGACTCTTCTGGAACAGCTCAAGAAGGCGTATCAGAAGATGGAGGAGATTGAGGAGTAGAGCCGTGGAGGAATGGGTTTTGGTTTTAAGTTTTTCGACAAATGTACTCGTAGCAAATACAAATATTTTTTATCTTAACAAATGTCTTAAGCGTCAGTACTTTCGAATTTACTCTTTTTTTTATTATTATTACATATATATAAATTATATTTTTAAAGAAAATGTAAATTATAAATAAAAACATTTGAAAATATATATAATAGTAGCCCACCGGTATCGGGAACAGTGTCCAAGCTACCGGCGCGCGGCGGTCAGGGCTCTAGAGAGAGGAACCTCCTAAAAATGCGAGGCATGTCCAGAAGTAGGTACCGCACTCTGAATCAAGCCCTTGATCCAGCTGCCTAACGAGAGACTCCTAAGGTGTTGGTCGAGACTCGATTATTATTATTGACAGGTTTGCGTTGGACCACAATTTCACCTGATGGGAAGCGATGATCGATGATGGAGCACTCTTGTCTAGAAGTAAAGCTAAGGCATATTTTCAACTCCCAATCTCATAACTTGACTAACGTTTAATTTATAATAACAATATAAATCTTAAATTTGTAATATAAGGTTAATAATGGATTTAAATTAATTAAAATTGTAACGTACTTACCTTACATTTAATCTGATGAGACCTTGAATATTTCTGATCTTGCCATTCTTAAATATTCCCTGTTTGGAAGTTTATTGTGTAAATCTATAGTTTGTATTATCCATGTAAGATATTTATAATTATTAAACGTAATTAAACGTTTGTTTTCATTTTATGTAGTATTTTATTTATAAGCAATAATCCAGTTCTTAGTCTATCCCTGTGTCCAGTGAAAATTAACAGATACACTTACTTTCGTAATTATAATATTAGGTATGGATACCAATTACCAATACCTTACCAATAGATTACCAATAGATACCAATTTTGTACCTGTTATTTTATTTCAAGCAGGTTAGTATATCTATTTCAAAAATTTAAATAAACAGATCTGGTGGCCACACCAATTATAGAGTTGTCTACAAGCTCGATAGATGGCAGCACAGGAAAAAATAGAAGTCGCTATGGTTTCGTTACCGCGAGAAGCATTAAGTACCTCGGCGCGCTGGTTAACTATTGATACCGCCACAGAAAGCTTAGTTGCATAAATAACTGAGTACATTTATCTTGAACGGGAGTTGACTGGCTTTGTCTGGTCAACGCCCATATAAACTATCGTAATGAAATATATGGGTTGGACGTGGCGTCGGTGCGTGGTCGGTTTAAAATTAAGTTACAATTATAAATTATTACAACCGTTTCGCCTGGTCTCGAAATAAACTCATTCAAAGAGCAGAATCGCCCAACCTTCTCAATTTTTCACGGTACTTAATAATATAGGCCTTTATTCAGACACAAAAAGTTTGCATTAAACATTTCAAACATTGTTTAATCAATGTAAAGCGAGTCCACCAATGGAGTCGACATCAGCAACCTGCTGGCCGATTCTGGAAATTAACTCACCGAGAAAAGTTAGGTGAAAAGAAAGCTAGGGATTTACAACTCACTTCACCCACGTTTTCACGGTGATATGTTTGTTATAGAATAGACTAACCCAGCTTAATTTATTTAAATTAAGTAAGTACAGCCACACCATGAAAATGTACGATTTAAAACAAGCTCAATAACAAAATAAATGACAATTAAGGCGTACATGGCGCTCACCAGAACAAGGCTTAGCAAAAAGCTTTGGCAAAACCTCCTCCATGTTTTTCTAGTCAATTCTTCCGTCTTGTCTTTTATGATTAATGATATTTATTTTGCAAGTAGGTTAAACATAACACTTTTACCTACACGGCAATCTTTTTTGGTCATTTTAAGCTAGATGATCAATTAATCAAAAGTAATTTATTCAAATTAGGTTGAGTGCCAGCACTTTTTGAACGTCAAAGTTCTACATAAAGACAGTCCCCCAAAACGCCCGCCCGTCACCACTTCCTAGTGTTGTAGCTGGAAAGAAGAAGTGGCGCAACAAACTCCCCAGAATCACATCTGTCTGTTAAGCTTTTAAAAACTTGAATTGATGAGGCCGCGTGTTTCCTACCGAAACAAACTCAGAGGTCAAAGTCTCTTTTAAAGTCCATACAATCTGTACTGGTCAAATCATATGAGAACCATGTAGGCTAATGTCTGAAGTGGTCTTATGAGGTAAGTGCCACGCAGATTTGAGTGGACCTGTCCAGACGACAGACGATTTTGTTTCGTCTTCCCACCTAAGACACTGTCCTCCTCCCCTTCTCTTTTTAAATTGTCATGCTCTTTACGATACTTAATACTTTTTGGTATCTAAAAACTCGATTTTGTCCAGCCTAAGCAGGCTCCTACTTACATTAAGTACCTATAATTGATTTTAATGTTTTATTTTTTCTTTAGGATGACGGCATGATGGAAATCCTGAAAGACACGAGTTTATGTTATAGTAGGCGCCAGATAATCGTGGAATAACGGTCATTGACCCACCTACAATTATTGACATTTTTAATTTGAAAAACGGAATTAATGACACAAAGCTGTCCCGAATCATCATCTCTCGTGATCCTTAACATTGTCTAATAATGAAAAACGATTCATATTTAATTGTTCAGGTACCTATGAACAGTTATTAGGGAAAGGTCAATATACTTTATTCCACATTTATCTGGCGCATACTATAGTTGATGAATTTGAACACATTTCATATTTATCCTACTGATAGGGTTCCCAACTTTTTGAACTAGAAAAAAAGTATACTACGGTCGGAGAAATGAGAAAGAACAGTATTTTGGAAAAACAGTATTTTATTTATTGACGTTTTACACAAAATATCATTTGGAGCTTCTTGAACAATTTGTTATCATTTTCAAAATATTCATAAGCCTCTCGACTATTTAAGTTAATCTTCTATACATATAAAATGCCTTGTCCTGAATGACTGGCTGACGGATCAACGCACAGCCTAAACCGCTGATCGTAGAAACCTGAAACTTGGAGGCAGTTACGTTCAGTAGGCTACTGAACCTGACTGCCTCTATGAGAAGATGAGTTTCCGGGTTCGATTCCCAGGTCGGGCAATATGTTTTTTGAGGTGTTTTTATCAGGAAGTTCTCATTAGCCCCGTTATTTAGTTAATTGCTAACCTCGTGTTAGCAACTAAATTAAAAGTTTAGTGCAAGCGGCCCATAAAGATGTTCTTTCTAGTTAGAGATGCATAAATGTGCCATAAACATATTGTATTTTTTTTCTAGTTATTTATTTATGTTATTTGATTTTTTAAAGAGTTAACCAAAAGCTAATGTATACAGCGTTTCTTATAAATACATAACAATAGCATAAGACCTATACAGTCGCCAATAATAGGTTAACCAACATTCAAAGCGAGTTTACAACACATATTTAAAATATTAAAATTTGAAATGTACATAACATATGAACATATGTGAACATATTTAGGAAATAATATTTCTAAAAATTTAAATAAATAAAAGAAAGAACAAAATGACAGTTATTCGATAAGTTATAAAACAAAAGGAAACGATTGTAAGTAAAAACATTACAAATTCAAATTACTCGTACAATGAAATCAAAATAATAATACCATTTATAAAAGAAACAACTTAAGAAATCAATAAACAAAATAATATTTATGAACTAATTAATTATTCGGTTGCGTTTTTCGGTACTGTAGTAATGTGGCTTTAAAGACTTTCAAGGAATCATGGTAAATGTCGACTTCTGGCACAGATTTTACACAGGAATTCATCTCCCTATAGAATCTGTTAACAGGCGAGTTTACCCCTATATTTGATTTAGATGACTAAATATGAAAAATATTTGTAATAGGAAATCTAGGAACTTTTAGTGCAATACGCTCGACTAGCCACACCACAGTCTAGTCTATTATTAACTAATTTGTACAGAAATTTAAGACCCTGCGTTAGTCGACGGTCGCGCAGAGAATTCACATTGAAGCACTGAACACGTTGTTCATACGGACACCTGGGAGATATTTTACCAGAAGTATATGCTAGATGCTTCGTGAAAGCACTCTGGATACTTCCGACTCTTTGTGAATGTACTGCATAGTGCGGGTTCCACACTACGCTAGCAAATTCTAAATGGCTGCGACTAATGCATTGTACAAAACAGTCTTAGTTCTTACAAGCTTAAAACCTTTCGTGCTTCTCTTAAGAAATCCAATGACTTTTAAAGTTAACTTTATTGTCCATAATGACGCCAAGATCCCGAACTTCTTTCACAGACTCAACAGGAATTCCATTTATATTGTATGAGACGATACGGGATTGTTTTTTCCTGGAAAATCGTATGTGGCTACATTTTTGTACGTTAAGTTTTATTAGGTTTGAGTTGCACCATCGCTCGATCCTATCTAAATCGATTGGATTGGATTATTGTAGCGTCTTCACTTGAACTGATTTTTCTATACACTTTTAGATCTTCTGCAAACATTAAATATTTACAGTGGTGGATTTCATTGGTATGTCGTTAATGAAGAGCGAGAAAAGAATTGGGGCTAGGTGAGAACCCTGGGGAACTCCTGAATCAGCATAGTATGGGTAAGATTCGTAACCATTCATGACAAGCATTGCGTTTGCCTGTGAACGCAACGCGTTTTATAAAAGAGGGTGGTATAGAATCCGGTCCGGGACCTTTCGAAGCATCTAAGTGTTTAAATCTTTTCATCTGTCTTCAATTTCATCTTCCGTAAACTTTAAAGTGTTTATGACACTATCAATACCCGAGAAACCATAAGAAGTACTGTAAGGGGGTCCAGAGTTTTGACTAAAAATGGATACCTACAAATTGATCAGCAAATAGGTTTGCAATTTCAGGACCACTACTAACCTGTTCATTCATGAACATTTCGTCAGGTATGCAAGTATCTCAGCGTCGTTTCTTTTTCATGAACCGCCAGAATGCTTTAGGTTTTTTGGGAATATCATTTAAGAGAGCTGCTAAAAGCGTGTGAAGCCTACGCTGCCGCACATGGATTAAAATATAATGAAAAGAAGTGTGAATACATGGTCTTTGAGGTCGGTGGTAAACGCCGTGGAGAACCCGAGTTTCTCGTGACTGGGTCAAAAATTAATAGGGTGTCCACCTTTTAAATACCTAGGGCATTTTATTACCGCCGACCTCAGGGACGATGTAGACATCGAGAGGGAGCGTAGGGCACTAGCGGTCCGGAGTAATATGTTGTCCCGTAGATTTGCGCGGTGTACAGACCTAGTAAAAGTAACACTTTTCAAGGCTTACTGCCAAAGTCTGTACGCGGGCAGTCTGTGGGTCAACTGTACTAAGAGATCGCTGGATGTCCTACGCGTCCAATATAACAATGTTTTCAGGATGTTGTTGAGACTGCCCCGTTACTGTAGCGCGTCGGAGATGTTTGCGCAAGCGCGTACTGATGATTTCCATGCGATTATACGCAAAAAAAACAGCGTCGCTTCTGAGGAGAGTGAGGGACAGTCAAAACAGCATTCTGAAAACGGTAGCTGAGAGCCTCAGCTCTCCAATTGTGCAGCAGTTTGTGAAGAGGTTGATTGGTACTAACACTAGGTAATAAGTTTTTGTTTTTATATGTTACTAACACGCTATGGATCTGTGCGTCCGAAATAAAGTTATTATTATTATTGTTTCAATTTTACATTTATATTCATACTTAGTAGCAGTTATCTATCAAAGTATGACATCTACTACGCAGCAATTCAAAGGTTTTTTTTTAGTATTATGTTGTTTGCCGTAAATCAAAATGAATAGAGTTATTGACGTCATCAAGATTTTGTGACCGTCGGTCTATCCTAAATATCAACGATGTCTCATCTGCACATAACACCATCTTTGGTTGATTTTGAATCAATTGGGGCAAATGGACCCAATATTGAACCTTGCGGAACGCCCATTGACATTTCAGACCCTAGCGCGTTTATACCGTTTACCTGGACTTTAACCTGTCTGTCTTTCAAGTATGATCTAATCAAATCAAAGGATGTATTCCTAATCCCATAATGCTCGAGTTTCAACAAAAGCGTCTCATGGTTAACGCAATCGAACGCCTTCGAGATGTCACAAAATATTCCAATAGCGTCTTGTGAATCTTCCCAGGCGTAAAAGATGTTCTTTATTAGGTTGACACCGGCGTCAGTTGTACAACGCCCTTTGGTGAAACCGTACTGTTGTTCATGAAAGATGGATTTTTTATTTAAGTGTAGTAACTTCTGCATTAACTTTTCAAACACCTTACTGAGAACCGGCAGGATTGACACCGGCCTATAATTGTTAGTTTCATGACTATCACCTGATTTAAACAGTGGAACGACTTTACTGTGTTTCATGAGATGAGGAAATACTGCTTGGTCTACACTAGAGTTAAATATGAGAGCTAAGTACCTAGGGAGTAATAGTTTCAGTTATAGATCAAGACATTCCCCAAAGATCTTCTGTTGATTTAATTTTAAGATCTTTAAAAGCTGAAAAGGGACTGGGCGGGTCACACCAGCCGCATGCATAGTGACCGCTGGGCAAAAGTTTCCACGCAATGTGTGCCAGAGGATAGACGGCAACGCCGAGGTCGGCCCAGAAAGCGGTGGCGAGATGATTTGGATGCACACCGCGAAGGCTGGTTCGAGGTGGCGCATGAAAAGAATGTCTGGAAGGATATGAGGGAGGCCTTTGCCCAGCAGTGGGACACAATAGACTAAGGAAAAAAAAAAAGCTTTTATAATGGCGGGGCGTGTATGTTGAAACTTGAACTCTGATGGGCATACCTTCTTCCTAAGGAAGGCAGCAGAGAGCGCGGGTGATGAGTTAAGAGCTTTTGTAGTTTTACGAGGAATATCAGCAAAGAAGTTTTCAAATTCCTCAGCATCTGAGTTTATGGCGGCGATTATCCCTGTATGCACTATGAAAGTATACCCAAGGACAATCCCCGGTCGAGGCTAAACCCACAGGTTTGGGTGGTTTAGTGGACTGATTATCGTGAACTATGGAAGAACTTTTGGCCCCTGCCTGACCACTGACAATTTACACGGCTTTAATGGCAGAGGGTGACTTGCACACTCAATAAATGGACCCCCGAAAACAGTCTCTAGCACAAAGTGAAGTAACGCCAAGGGGGCAATATATCCTGAAGTGCTAGAGGAGTGGAGAGGTATACCACGACTATCAGGACAATCCAGGAAGTACGGTCAAGATCTAACGACCACGACGGACCAGCATCTTACTGGACGACTTACTCCCAGCTGATATTCCCCGCCCAATTAACAATTCTTTCCTTTTATCGTTAGCTCACATCCCCGCAATTAAAATTCTTTACAAATTTAATAGAATCCAGTTGTAACTACCTATTTTACTTTTATTAACAGAATAGGTAAGTATATATATTTACTTGATGTTTTAACACTTACATGTGTCGTCTTATATGTACCTATTAACAAAAAATGTTTTATCCTTTCTAGCATGGAGAATAATGGATGACATCGCTACAAAAACTGACCAATAAGTCTTCAAAAACGTATCGTAATTGAGAACCGACCATTGCCATCCCGTACCTTGACATTGGCAAAATCATCGAATGTTGATCGATGGAACCTTAAAAATTGAATTGAGCAAGCTTTGGACAGTCTAAAATAACTTAAAATAAAAAGAGGGTAGTCTGCAGTATAGGTACCGCTAATAAATATAATAATAAAGTATAAACGTACAATTTTAACATTCTAAAAAAATAATAATGTTTTATATCTTTTGGTCAGTGGGTCGTCTTTTGAACATTTTTATAAAGGAGTTAACTACAAGCCCTATAAGCCCTTTATCATACTTACAACAGTTTTTTTTTTTCAAAATAATATAATAATAAAATCTTAATTCATACGAAAACCTTTAACATTGCTTAAGACTAGGATACATAACTTGGTTAACTAAAGGTATTACGGATAAGATAAACCCTGGCTCCTAAACTAGGTGATCCTGTGACTTAGGAGTCAGTGTTCTGCTGTTGCTGTGATACCAAAAATATAGAATGTAGGGTTAACGAAGCACGTTAGTGAACCCATCCGGGGCTGAAGACCTATGTGGCTCTATGCCCCTCTCCTCATCCATAGTCCGCTAGTGACAAACATTTTCAGGAAAGATTTTTTTTTTTATTACTTCTAAATTCTGAGCTTAGCCTCAACATTTTAATATTTTTCCTCCGATTCAATATCAATTCAAATAGTTTAATATTTTTTCATCCCAAGATGAGGTTTGTCTACTCTGTGCCACTAGACTAGACCAAAGAGGTCGTAGGTTAATCGATTGATTATAAAAATATTCTAGCAACACTATCTATACCACAGAGTCTATAGTTTGAAGGAAGAGATTTGTTTGTCTGACATTTTCCAGGATTTGCGTATAATGTATTTGTTTTCTTTGATTATTGTTCTAAATTGAAAGAATACAAATATAGTTAGTAAATAATTTATACTTGAGTGTCGTCGTAAAATAACGTAACCATTTATGTAATGACGCCAATAAAATAAGTGATGTCGTTTTAAAATGTAGGTAGAATGTCTCCGACATATTTGCAGGGATAAACGGAAGAACCGGCGTTAATTGTTAAGGTCCAAGGTAAATACATCATAAATTAGTATTTGTTATCATTTAAATCATTCTAATAAGATTAAGTTTCTCGGCTTTGCGCCCTAATTTGTTGAACCAAAACATTTCCTGAAGCTAAAAAAAATCATATTTCAGATGAATGTTCTCTGTACTATATGCAGCGATCTCGTAAATCAAGCTGAGAACATATATGTGACAAAATGTGGTCACATATTCCATCACCAGTGCCTTGCACAATGGATCGAAAGGTATTCACAAAATCTATTGTTTAGAAAAATTATTGAACCTTATTTCTAGTTTCTGTCCGCTGGCGAACCCCTTAACATGACTCTGTCAGGAAATTATTTTCTTAGCTCTCCATCTGTGTCCTCCATCCTACCTGTTTTTATTGTGGATGGGTTCCACTTTAATTGTTTACTTTGTACACAAAGCAAGCACTGTTAACTAAGTAAGAAAAGATATGCAGTGACCAGCTGACGGACTTCAATGTGATGTAAATTTGGTTTCTTAAAATTTGTCTGTAATGTTACTATCTACAATATCATATGTACAAGAGGGACGGTTAATTAATTAAATATAATGCAAAGAATACAATGCCAATTAAATCAGTAAACTAAATTATACCTATAAAATAAGGCCAGCTTTAAACATTTTTCAATAATCCTTTGTTCATCATCCTAACAGATAGGGCAAGAAGAGATCATTCTTGTTTTTTATTGACTTCCGAATGCGAATGTTCTCATGTTCATTTAAATATTAATATGATGTGTGCGATAGTTGAATGCTGAATGTTGATTGCTAAAGCAATAACAAGTATTTTTTTTAATAATAGAAATGAGAAGAAGAAATAAAAAGTATTTATTGTAACAGATACAATATTTTAAAAAATTATAAACTAAACTAGCTTTTGCCCGTGACTTTGTACATGCATATCCCATTTTTCCTGTACCCGTATTGCCTATAGCCTTCCTCATGAATGTGGCTATTATTTATAAAAAAATAATTTTTCATACCAATTGGTACTTCCAGAGATTAGCGGGTTCAAAGGTTAGTAGTAAAGACAAAAATTATGGTAGACACCAAATGAATGTGCAATAACCGTCACTGACCCACATACATTTATTGACTTTCTTAATATCAAAAACAGTCAAAAAGACAAAGCTGTACTGCCGGTTGATTCTGTAAACATGTTGATGTGAAGGCTTGGATGAAGTGATCACTAGGTGAGCTGTCAATCTATATAATCAAAATGGAATGACAGTTCACTTCGTGATCACGTGACATCTTGATTATATGGATTGACAGCTAACCTTGTGATCACTTCACCCAAGCCTTCACTTCGACATGTTTACAGAATCAACTGGCTGAATCAACTTCTATGGTGATCCCTTACATTCCCTAGTAATGAAAAACTGTTCATAATTTATTTTTACGTGTATCTACGAAGGGATATTAGGGAAAAGGGAAGGCTATAAGATTAACATTTAGCTGGTGACAAAAAATATACGGAAAAAGACCAAAAACTAGGCAGATGCAAGTCATGCCTGGGCCTACAACACTCCCACTCAGTATGACCATTTACTCATAAAATTGATGAGCTGTGACAATTTTGACAATGGTTTTGAGAACCTAGTGCAAATGAATACTTTTTCTTTCTTTGTCCACACACACTGCGTCAGCACTAATGTCAGTGGCAGCATGGTTGATTTTGTTATCTGACAATCAACACTTAAAAACTCCTTCCAGGTCAAAAACCTGTCCACAATGCAGGAACAAAGTGACGGACAAGTGCATGTTCCGCTTGTACCCGACGGTGTCGAACGAGAACAGCAGTGAAGATGCTGCCACGTTGCAGTCCAGGCTAGACGATGCCCAGCTGCAGTTACGGCAGCAGAGAGTGAAGGCAAAAGAGAAAGAGGATAAGTTGACTGTTGCTACTGCTGATTTGAAGAGGCAGGAGTAAGTGTTATTTCAGTTTTTGCAATGAAAAGGTCTACCTTCCTAGTGAAGCAATGTTTGTCGAGGTCGGTCGCTGTATGGGTGATCATCTTATCATACCGAGGTTCTTATGTGCCTCGGAAACTTGGTGCCAGCTGCAATTACCAGTTATCAAAAGGCTCAGCAGATTAATAGATGTTTTGTAATAAAATTGTCTCTGGAAAGCCTGTCACTATTTTATAACGGAATGCTGCTGGAACAAGGCCTCTAGGGCACCACTGCTACGAACGACCTAGTTCGATCCAGCCCATCCCTAGCTGTCCTCCCCCCAGCGACGCCTTAAGCCGAGGCCCGAACCCCACAGGGGGTGCCCTTAATGTGTAGTCGCTTAGTTTGTAAGTTTTTTATAAGCTTTGGCTGGAGGCTTTAATATTATATTAAGGCCACCACAGGCAAGCCCGGTTAAGCAGTCGACAACCTCATAGGTTGAACTGCGAGACGCCACTCACATACTCAAAAGCTACGTACGTCTCACTAATGATCACATCTGTTGCTTTTGGTCTTAGATCTTATTTATTAAATTATGGCACTCCAACGATTATTATTCACTGATATTTTTTTGGGGTACTGTAACAATAAAACTCAAAGTCTAGAGTGAATTTGTCACTTCCAGGGTCTTAAAACGTCGAAAGTCTTAAAACGATCATGATTCCGCTCTAAGAGAGAGACGGAGCTATACATATCGAATAGCACTAACCCTTTTACATCATTGGAATTGAATGGCATTAGCACGTCATAGGAGGTCGGCTGGTGTGCACAGCACTTACATATTTCAAGTTTTATGATTACATACAGAAGGTACTGTCAACAAAGCTTGGTATCCAGGCAAACTTATTATTATTTTTTCCACTGCACTGCCAATTTTTTTTCCTAATGTGTGCATTATAACTTTTTAAGCATATGACATACTTACGAGTGTGTTGTACAATAAATGTCTACTCAGGACATTATTTAAAAGTAGTTGAAAGTTAGCTGCCTGCATACCAATTAGCTTTGTTGACTGTACATACAGGCTTAAAAAAAGTAAACTACGTGAAAACAAAACAATATTTTTTTATTTGAGATGAGTTTGCTCTCGACTCTAGTTTAGGCCAAAGTCATAGATGACAGAGACAAAGTCGACGATGGAGCGGGCCTTCGGACAGCGAGCGTTGGGTGGCTCGCTGTCCGATCACCACCAGGCCCGGGTCGATGGCGCGTTATGTTCCACGCGCGCCTCAAAGAGATGTCAGCATAGAAGACGGAGCCCGCTAGGGCCAGAGCATGCCAGGGTTGCGGAATTTGTTCGAAAGAGTCACCGCGGCCCTGGAACGCAAAGGGCTTTAGAAGGAACACGGATGGGTTTTAGTTAGGAAGAGTCTGACACGCCCTTCCGCTCCACCCAAAGCGGAAGAAGTCATTTGATGAATTTCCATCATTAAAAAAAAGGGTAAATTATGATTAATTAGAAAAAAATAAACTAGTTTCCTGAAACATTCCTATACTCTATTTTGGGTAATAGAGAGATGCTTTTAGCATTTTTAAATCAAAACACCATCCTTACTAAGAAAAAAGTACTTATATTATAAAATTGATTCTATTCAATTCTGACTATTCAAATATTTGCAGTGATCTCCTAAAATCGTATGAGAAGCGCCTGGTGAGCTTTGACTCCAAGGTGCTGGCTCTGCGAGAACAGCTGGAGTTCGTCAACGTACAGAACAAAGAAATGCAAAAAATTAAGGAAGAGAATGACGTTCTGAAGAAGAATATGCAGACACTCAATGGGTAAGTCACTTGAAACTGTTTGATGTCATCCGTTTTTCGTTTTTGTAAATTATCTAGTGACTAGATTTTGCCCGCGACTTCGTACGCGCATATCCCGTTTTTTCCCGTTCCCGTAGGAATTTTCCGTATAGCCTATAGCATTCGTAATTAATGTGGCAATCATTTACAAAAATAATTTAAAAAATCCGACTAGTAGTTCCAGAGATAAGCGCGTTCAAACAAATAAACTCTTCAGTTTTATTATAGAACTTCAATCAACTGAGGCTTAGAAGTCGAAACTTAAGGTTTGCCAAAGAACGATAGAACGTAGCATTCTGCAGATCGAACGGACCGACCGAATCCGTAACACATATACGCTTCAAGACAGGCATCGCCGATGTTGGAGACAAATCGGCGAGGCTAAAGTGGAATAGGGTGGGCTACATTTACAGGCTGCATGCACGAGGACGGATGGGCCAAGATCGTCACGCAGTAGGTGCCTGAAGACGGAAGTTGCAACCGAGGCAGGCCTAAAAAACGCTGGCGTGACGATTTACTCGTTCCTGACGGATTGGCTGGAGAAGGCAAAATATAAAGTTAGCTGGAAAAATATGGGGGAGGCCTTTGTCAAGCAGTGCGACAATTTGGCTAAAAAAAAACATTAATACAATTTTGATTTTGATAGTATAGTTGGATAAGTCTTGTTCCGGATTTTATTGAGTAAGCACTTGATCATTAATTGTTTGTTGATGCACTTTTCAAACAGTTTATTTCAGCTATGAAAGTGCTACTTATGATAGATTTGTTTTATGAATGGCCATAAGTTCTACTAGTATAAGCCATTTCAAGATAATACCTACATTAATTACCGGACACCCTGTATAAGTATAAAAACAATAACTTTGAACTAATATATTTGATATATAAAAATAATAACATATTTGATAAAGCAAACTACTATACCAACCAAGCTTAAATGAACTAAGCCTAATCTGCATTTAGACAAAGTTAGCCCATATCTGCATAATTAGGGTAAAAGCCGGATAGTTGCCACACTTTTTATAAAAATATATAATTATTATATATTTAGTTAGTTGTCACTTTATTCATAAAACGGGTGGGTACTTTGGTTTATTATCTTCAAATTTGTGAAAGTAAAGAACATTATTTTTGATATTTCCAGAATATTGGCGATTTTTGTCGTGTGACATCTATCCCATATGGGGGTTAGTTGCCTAATCCATGTAAATTACGTTTAGGATAGGTGCCCCGCCGAGAAAGAAGATTTTTATCGCGCAAAAACTTTGATCTCACCTTGCCTTCCCATGCAATCGCACAGACACATGCAACACGGTCTACTTAGTTGTCGTTGTAAAGTCTTTCGATTGATAAATAAAATAACATGTGATTCATCCGCGAAGCTAGAGTAATTAAAATCGAGGCAACTATACCCCTGGGGCAACTATCCTGGTTTGACCCTATACTAAATATTCGATTTGTGTTTCAGTTTGCAAAAAGTGTTGAACGCTACATCCGATGATGTGGAGCAGATGCTGCATAGCTACTCCGATGCGCGAACTATTGCTACGTTCGCCACTGCACTCAAGAGGTAAACACACTCTTAATAAATAGATTTACTTCAAAACTGTAGTTTTGTCTTCCAACTCGACTACACTTCAAATCATCAAAGTGACAGTTAATGCTTGTTATTTATTGACATTAATTTTTGTTCGTTGTCATGGCGACAGAGTTCATCCGTTCTTACATTAATGTTTTTCTGAACGCTACAAGTGGGGCCAAGCGAACTCCCCACACCTTCGACAATCTTCGGAAGCGGTCGTTTCCCTATCTTTACTATTTAACCTTTTGAACGCCATTGTCACATATAAGTGACAAGCAAGCGCGTGCCCTGTACGCCAACCGTCAAAAATATTTGACAAAAAATACGGCGAATTTGTGGCTCGGCGTCGGGGGCATGCCGATGTGTTTATGTTCTGGCGTTCAAAAGGTCAAATATGGTCTCAGATCACATTAGCGATTCCAAGTGAGGTCTCACGACGTAGGTCTTAACGTCTTGTACAACTTAACAAATGGGCGTCAGGCGTTTGAGAATAAATTAATTTCGAATTTTCTCTGAATTGGAAATAAAATCATTTTGAAATTTTATTTTCAGGGCTCTATGCGACTCCGAGGCGAAGAAGAACGAGTCTCGCGACAGATTACACGCTGCCAAACAGCAACTTGCTCTAGAGAGGAAGAATGTTGCAGATATGCAGAACAAAATGGAGTGAGTATTTATTTATTACACCCTAGCTTTTGCCCGTGTCTTCGTGCTCTCGATATCTCGTTTTTTCCCGTTCCCTTAGGAATTTTGGAAAATCTTCTCTTAGTGCTTTCCTACGGAGTGTAGGGAAGCTACATGTCAAAATTGTGCTTTCTAGGACAAGAAGTTTTGGCTATGCGTTGTCTGTCAGTCACTCAGTCACCCAATCACTTAGTAACGCTAGATTTTTATATACCCGTGTTCTCTTCGAGGCGAGGGAGGAGGCAGGGAAAGGCAAAGCCTTCGCCCCAACCACCGCTATAGACGACGTCCCGGGCATCGGGGTATCCAATGACTACTACACATTCATAAAAAAAAATGATATTTATGAACATTTGAATTATTGAAAGGAATGACGAATGGCATCGTATATATTTGCATCTGTGCGAAGCCAGGGTGGGTCGCTAGTTCAGACTAAACAACGAGTGAGTACTCTCGTTGAGTTAAAGATAAATACAGTCAATCAATGATATTGAATCAGCAAAAAAAGGCCAGCTCTCTGGTCACATGAAGAGTCTACTACATGCTTGCATTGTCGCGAAAAACTCGCGCCGTGTAGCCTTAGTTTCCACTATCTCACCTGATAGTAAGCGATGATGTGTTCGAAGATGGATCACGCTTGTCTAGTAGTAACCTCTTCGTTCTTGACTTAAAGACTCCCAGGTTGTAGCTACCAGGAAACACAAACTCCGGTAGGGAATTCCACTCGTTAACTTGTACGCACAACGAATGTGTTTCCAAAACGTTTTGTGCGTGTGGGTGGGATGTGCATCATGTACCGGTGGCGCATCGCCGTACGTCTTGTGGTCCTATGATGGAACGGGTTTGGCGGAATTAAACTATACAATTCCGTCGCAGTGTGCTAGCTTTCAAGTAGCGAATTATTAAGTTTTATGTTTTTACGTGTTACCTTTGTTGTATTGTTTTCTTTGTAAGAATACCGACTACTTACATATCTTTGTATAAGTGATAGTTCTTATAACTCAACAGACAGATGTGTTGCTGGAGAGTTTGTTGCGCCACTTCTTCTTCCCAGTTACAACACTAGGAAGTGGTAACGGGCGGGCGTTTTGGGGGACTGTCTTTATGTAGAACTTTGACGTTCAAAAAGTGCTGGGCACTCAGCCTAATTTGAATAAATGACTTTTGAATTTTTTGCACACTCCCCAAAATGCAACCGATACAAAACCAACACGCTAGCAACTCGGCGTCGATGCTCAAGACTTTTGAGCTTCGACTCGACGAGCCTATCATTGCCGATGATCCTCTTTCTTTTTAATCCCAAACGGCTCAAGGAATTTCATTTCTGAATTTTCTGCACCGGCAGTAGCCGCCTCAGCAAATCCCATCGTAAAAACAACATGGGATTGCTGAAGAGTGTCGACACATGTTGCATCCCACACCAAAAGGGTGGGAATGGGTTATTGCCTTGGAAGTTGGGTAGGCACCTTCCAAGGCAGTAAGGCGCAGACCCACCGCGGCGCTTGCTGTACACGGATGCGTGGATTCATTTGTTTGACAACGTGGGTCTACTTTTCCACTGCAGTACATACAGTTGTACATAGTCGTGGGTTAATATTCGTGTGTGCTACGACGGGAATTCCTGAGTAGGAATTCTTCTGCGTGTATCGACTGGGGTAGCTGCAGGTCAAGTCCCTTGAGCTACGCCACTGGTGTGCAGAGCAAGGGGACAGCAGCATCGCCGTACTTCGCCTTCCCGAGATTCAGCCAGCTTCCGCCTCCGGTCATAGGGGTAGTCGAAATTTTGTCTGGAGACTGCGGCGAAATACCTGTCCCGAGACAAAGTGGGCAAGAGTAACATTAGACAACCTTAACCCACGACCGACAAATTTTGTGTGCCTCCGATTACGCTCGATTATGCTTGATTATTAAAATTTTATTTTAAAGGTACACACCTGATTCAATACAGTCTGCTACAGTGGGCACAATCACATACATTTTCTTCCAAAGCGAAGCTTAACGTGCTACTCCGTGCGCCGCGTTGGGTCTACACCTGTCTTCATCCCGTCTGACCCCTTCCCATTAACAATAAAACATAGACAATAATAATACCTTACTTCCTTCCAGGAAACTCGAAGGCGATCTTCGAGCAGCGCAAGAAAAATACGACGCCCTAAAAAGTAAAAACGCACAATACGCTGAATCCAAGAGGGTAGTCGTCCCGAAGCATCACGACCCGCCACAAGACACGACCGACGACGATGACAACTCCAGCTTCGTGAGTTACACAGCTTATATATATCTTATCTATTGATTCACTCAACTTTGAGTAAAGCTCGCTTTTGTACATGAACTTTAGTATCACTGATGACCTGAGATCGGAATAGGTAGACTATATTTACCTAATGTTCGTGGAAGTAAGTAACATAGAGTTGATAATACCTCCTCTAAAGTCTCGGAATTATAAACATGACGATTGTATCCCGGGATTTAAGAAATTGCAAATTACTTGTTACGCTTGGACACATTTGAACAAAATTATTATATTGAAGAATCTTATTATGTTTGTAGAGTTCTGTACCTACTAAAACTGTTAAACTTTGTTTTCGCACAACTCTTCTTTTGATTCTTCTAATCAATAATTTGTAACTATACTCAAAGTCCAGTTAATGTTTTTATAATCCCGGGTATTAACTGTCATGATTCCATTTATGATTCCGAATTTTACAGGAGCTATTATCAACTCTATGTTACTTACTTCCACGAACATTAGGTAAATATAGTCTACCTATTCCTCTCTGCCGATGACGCTGCGCTGTTTTACATAATATAAGCTAAGAGACCGAAATCGCTTATTGAGCAAAAAACAGCTAACAACGCGTCGTGGCTTCTTTCAAACGGCAATATCGCGAATTTCGCGTTGTGGGACTTAAGAAAACGATCACAACGCGTTGTGTCATCATTTGATGAATGAAATTGTGACCGATAATATCAGAGCCATGTCTATGTCGCAGCCAACTATCTTATCAGCCGTTTAACTGGCGGCCTAGCCTTTTCATTGAACTGCGCCGTCTAAGCAGCGTCCTAAATGACATCCAGCCAACTAATAAATTACATTAGAAAGTAACAATAGTTAAAAAATGGCCATTTACAAGTTTTCACTTACAATATTTATGTAAGTAGAGGAGCTCGTGGCTAAATAATAACAGCCGCGTGGGTCGATCTTTAAGGTTAAGCAACGCTTGCCGAGGTTGGTCTGTGGATGGGTGACCATCTTAAATAACCAGACTCCTCCGTGCCTCGGAAAGCACGTTAAGCCGTTGGTCCCGGCTGTCATTTGTAGATCTTTGGCAGTCGTTACGGATTGTCAGAAGCCAGATAATCTGACACCAGTCTTGCCAAGGAGTACCGTGTTACCCAGTTAATGGGTTGTGGAGGTCTGGTAGGCAGCCGCTCAACGTAAAATACTGGTATTCAGCTGAATCCGGTTTGACTGGAAGCCGACCCCAATATAATTGGGAAAAGGCTAGGCAGATGATGAGTTACAATATATGTAAGTGAAAACTTTTAAATGGCCATTTTTGGTATTATATTATATGTTCGTAAATAATTAAAACAATCTCACGAAAACAGCTTAGAACTAACGCAATTACGCTCAAATCAAGCTCAAAAATATAAAACAAACAAATTAGCACAAAACATTGGTTAAGTTATACCTACTAAAAAAGCAATCAGTCGAAGCTTTCTTTACTTTTTAACGCTACTGGTAAACAAAACAGTTGGCTGCGACATCTATACAATACACTTATTTCGCGATCTTTGATGTGATTGCATCATATAGGGCTCAGAACGCATTACTTCTTTTCCACAACGCGTTGTAAGTTGTTTTGATCTTTGGGCGTAACATAATATTATACAAACCAGAACGACGAATTAGGGCATGCCAGCCATTAAAATACAGTGGAGTTGTTAAACGCTGCACAGCGCAGCGTCAGCGCTCCGTCGTCGCGGCGCCAACGCAACGCATCCTGTAGCACCCCTCTAATTAGAAATGAAAATAAACAGTAAGAGAAAATTGCTACGTTTGATCCGTTCCATTGTATTCCAAAAATAAGGAATTTAAAGTGGACACCAGAATACTGCACAGACCACTCTCCAGAGTGTTGCCACCTGCAGCCCATTTGCGTAATACAAAAATAAATGTAATCGGCCGCAAATGCTTTCATTTTGACATTGCAACCGTATTCATTGAGTGTTTTACGCTGACAATAGGGTAATTTGTTGAAAAATTCTAATAAGTCCGTCAGATAGATTACCGAAATATATTATTATTTATAAACACGCGTGACGTCACATCGCATCGCGCAAAATATTTACCATCATAGTGACGTAACTCGTTTTTCAACGCACTGGTACTATGACGTGCTAATGCCATCCAATTCGGATGGTGTAAACGGGATAGTGCTATTAGCTATGTATAGCTCCGTCTCTCTCTAAGAGCGGAATCATGATCGTTTTAAGACTTCATAGTATCTGTCTTAATTTTTTGTTTACGTGAAAAAAGAAAACATACTTGTCCAATATTTTTTGATAATTAATCTATCTGACGAAATAATTCGATTTTTTCAGTATTTTTTCTTTAATAGACGGTTTTTAAACATGAAGCAATGCATCTAGAATTACATTCGATTATGAACGACATTGCGATTTTATTAGTTACACAATAGGGAATATGCATGCATTTTTTTATTTGCAAAATAAAATACTTTTCTCTAGTAAATAATAATGAAAGAATTTTTAAAATACCTTCATCAGTGTTGAAGTTATTAAGCTTCAAAGTTGACAATTAGAAAGAGAAGTCCGATACCAAATCTGACGTCAAATACTATGACGCCTATGCAGCTGCCATAGAAAACAGCGTTATCGCGAGAGGGACAGATATATTTGTTTAAAATAGTTATGTCTCGTTTGTTTTTTGGTCAATTTCGATTCTGTTTTCACTGTTAGTATTATATTTTTGTATATTTCTAGATAAATTGTTTGGATAGTAAATATTTTTCTCATGCATATTCCCTATTGGGTGCCTATTTTAAGTCCAGTTCAATATAGACATGCTAAAAGCATTTAGAAAATTCGACGAAAAAAACTGCTTCCTGCTAATGCCACCAATACCAATGCTTCTACTGAAAACGGGGACTGAGCTGAGTCAACTAGCTTCACATATCACGCATGCTACCATTCTGTTCACCGGTCCTTCTATTCTATCGCTATCATATTTTAGATTATAGTCCAAGATCCCAAGTCAAATCGAGCTTCACTCACCTGCTTACTGGATGAAAATTATGTTTTATCAAATAAAATATGTTTCTGAATATGTAGCATTGGGGTTGCCGTAAAAAAAAATGGTCATGGCTATAATTAAAATTAAGTAAATACTGTATTCACAATAAAATTGCCTTGATTTTTTATGTATTTTTCGGCTACAATTTAAATGCGTACTTACCAAGTAAAATATGTTAACTTCAAATAAAATAAACCCACTCTATACCGAGGTGCCTAAAGAACAACGTTTTAAGTTCCAAAATAATTGTACGTATTGTATTTATATTCTTTTTGCCTACCAAAATGGATAAATGCTCACCAAATCTTGTTTCCCTCAAATACAATGTTACTTCTGTTACTAGGAGAACTTGGATGCAAGGACTTGGAGCACCCCGACTCGGACAGGTTAGGTTAGAATAGGATGGCGGGGCCTAGTGAGCGATCGAATCAGGCCCCGCTATCCCCTTCGTGGTTGTTTTTTTTAAAACCACTTTGGTGAGCATTTATCCATTCTGGCTTTTTTGGTAGTAAAATAGGTACTTTTCTCGTAGGGGTTTAAACACAAGCCATATTTTCAAGTGGTAAGCATATGAATGCAACTACTCTCTACTACTTAAATTACTTACCTGTTTGTACACAACAACCAGGTAATAGACACAAAAAAGGTAGGCAACCTAGCTGTTACATATTCTGTATGTTGTATGTTCGTTCGGTGCCAAACGAACAAGTCAGTGGATTTTTTAATATTTTTAATTTAAAAAAAATTACTATCGGTACGTAGCCATATTTTTAACGGTAACCCTATTGGTATAATTATGTTCAGCAACATATCTTATTTGATAAAATTTAATTTTCATGCGGTAAGCAAGTGAGTTAAGGTCGATCTTACTTGTGATCCTCTACTATTATAATATACTGGCAGACAAAACATTAGGCCACCCACCACACGGTTGTCGTGGCTGAAAGACTTTTAATATTTTGCCACTGGTCCCTTGGTACCTTGACATGTTCGAGCGACATTTCGCTGGCTCATTTCAGGTTGTAACAAAGTTACATTTCGACAACTTCTGCTTCGCGTAAGTCAAAATATATCCGTAAAAAGGAAGCGGACGTTACAGAACTTAAATCAGTGATTAACTTCATATTAATCCTTAACCTATTGAAGGCCAGAGCATATTTGTGACGTTTGGCGTGCAGTAGGGCACGCGCTTGCTTGTCACGTTTATGTGACAATGGCGTTCAAAACTTAAACATAATAAATATTTAAAAAGTACGTATCTACTTCATAAAACTGAGTATGTGATATTTGACACAATTATGATTGAAAATTTTAATAATATGGTCTACTTAAATTGCAAATGAATGTTCATTAACGTGGAGTTTAATTTAATTTTTTGACAGAATTTAATTAATTAATCAATCATAAAAATACCGGTGGCCTAAGATTTTTGACTGCCAGTGTAGATTGTTTACTGATGATAACACATTGTTCATTGGCACAGACGGACAATGCTAGGGGAACGGATGATTCTCGCGTAGATAATAGTAAAGATTTGGAACGAAAGAAAAAAGCGGCTTGGCTCAACGTTTTATCCCCAAAAGCGGCGAAGATTAATCAGACAAGGGCGGAAGAAGCTGCGGTGGCAAGATTCCAGAAACTGAGAAATACAATAAAAGCTATTATATTATTGAATCCAGGGGATAACATAATAGGGGATGAGTCTTTCGAGGTCTATGAGAAAAATATGAACCCAGAATTTGAGCGATTCTTGGAAGAGGTAAGAAGTGGCTCGTTGAGCGTCAGGAACCCAGTGTGAATGGAATAAACTAAGAGTAGAAAATGGCAGCTTCTTCATTACCCCTCTGCTTTATTCCTATTTCATTTATGGTGCGGCGCATGTCTTCTTTCTTCCATTTCGCCATACATTTTATCTTATAAGCGCCCTGAGAGCCAATTCTACTCAATTTTAAGCAACGTTCGCATACACATCTCAATCGCAATCTGTCAAAAAAGCCTTAATTTTGACAGTTACTGTCAACTGTCAAAATTAAGGCTTTTTTGACAGATTGCGACTGACATGCTTCTGTGTTTCCGAACGCATACAACCCTAATCTCTTCAAAATTAGAGTGAACATGCTTCTTCTGGGTAAGCTCGCTCCGTCGTCGACTTTTTATCTGTCATCTATAACCTAGACTAGAGTCAAGAGCAAACCCAACTCAAATAATAAAAAATGCGGGGCAGTCTTTGAGCACTGCCGATAGAAGTGAAAACTAAGCGAAAGCTAAAGCGTTCGGTGACGATGACGCGAGTTCCATGATTTTTGTTCACCCAAAAAGTGCTCTACGCGCCTAAAGATGTTTTCTCTCAAAAAAAAGAACGGTGTCTAAAATTAGTAGGATTGGCACTCTGGCCGTGCGCCATGTCCGCTTTGTATATAAGTCCTTATTAGTTGTCATCTCAGGTCACCTCCTTCATAGCCATCTTCTCAAACTCCATCCATTGTTTCGTGGTCGTCCGCTGCTCTTACATATCTGAGTACCATATCTGAGTATGAATGTGGATGGTTCAAGTCAACGTCATGTTTTCCTTTCAAACATGACGTTTCAGCTACTGTTGGTAGCTTATTTGACAGGTGGTTACAAGTAGATACGTTATTGAAACTCGTGGCATTATGCCGATGGCTTTATTTTGCCATGTGTTGTGCCTTACCCAGAATTTGATCCTTATTGTGTAATAATACAGGTGTGTTATTTTTTATAATCAACTGTTTCGAATCCTGGCTAAGAAAACTGATTTAAAAATAATCCAATGATGCAGTTTAAGTTTTCATCAAAATCGGGCTTAAGACTCCTTTCAGTGTTTTTCGTTATTCCTCATAGTTTCGGATTTGGCCATCCACGCACACTTGAAAAATTCACCCTGTATACTCGCACTACAATATTCTGCCTGTTTACATATTATACTTTTAAACAATTGAAAAAATATGCCTACAATTTTTTTGCCTTGTCGACAACTTTGCTATTGTTTGGCAGATACTTGCAACCCTCAAAATAGGTTTTAATTATTTTTTTACACTTAAGTAAATTACAACATACTAAAATTCTAGCCTTGTCCCACAAGGCTAGAATTTAGATTTCAGATAAAAAAAATCTTTTTGAAATTTTCAAAAATTTCAGGGATTATGACGCAACCGCGAGATGCCTGCCAGAACGGTACATTCTTGATTGACCGATGATAAAACATCTAGCTTTGTGGGAAACGGGTAGTCGGATGGTTCGGTAGCTCTCCTACTCTATATTGCCTATTGGTGACGTAGCGTGTATGAAAGTTATTTAAGCAAAAGAAGAATGAGGTCTCCTATAGTTTATATCCTACTTGAAAAACTCACAAGTTATTATAAGTTTATTTATTGAATTTTCAGAATGGATTGGTGCACAAAATTGAGAACTCAGACTCGCCTTACTTGACTTTGAAACAGGGCAACGTTTTGTCCCTGGCGGCTTTGCAACGTGCGCCCTTGAAACTATCCGAAACTGGACAGGTAAGATTATTGAATAAATTTAATTGGCGGTTTGACAGGTTTTCTACGGAAAATATGTCAAGCTGTCATACTTATTGTTCAGGTAAAAAATATCTGACGATTGATATATTAACCCTAAATCATACAACAGTAACAAATTGTATTGTAACCTTACTACCATTGTAAATGAGAAAGATTAGATGAATGGATGTTTGTTTGTAACTCAATCACGCCGGAACGGCTGAACAGATCTGTATGAAATTGGGCACAGCGATAGATAGACTGGAATGGTGGACTATTTTATCTGACATACCGTAACGACAACTGTAAACGATCTGCGACTGATCAACAATCAGGAATAAATCCCATCCTAATTCATATTATTATTAACCGACTTCAGAAAAAGGAGGAGGTTCTCCATTCGGTTTTGTTTTTTTTTATGTTGGTTACCTCATAACTCCGTCATTTATGAACCGATTTGAATAATTATTTCATGTGAAAGGATATACGTTCTGATTGGTCCCATAGAAATTTAATCAAAATCGGTTCAGTAGTTTGGTTTTTAAATCAAAATAGCTGGAGGAAATAGAAAATATATCATCCAAGTAAACGAAACTGCGTGTTTTGCTTTCCTGTGACTTTCCAGTGGTGTTGTTAGGTGTGGTGTCACTAACAAGTGAAAAATAAAAACTTTGTTACAAAAAATTCTAACCGACTTCAAAAAAAAAAAAGTATAAAGTAACTTTAATTTCGGAAGTCGGTGTTAAAATACGAAGAAACAACCAAAAACACCGACTATTTAATATGAAAGGATGACTGGATCGATGGATGTTTGTTAGTCTTTCACGCAAAAACTGCTGAACGTGTTTGTATGAAAGGAGTTCGAACAGTTTTGTTCGATAATTTTTTGGAGGCTGGCCTCGTCCCGGTTCCGCCGGTAATGTGACATGACATTTTTTGTTCGTCTTTTGTCCCCCTATCCATATATAACGCCACAGGTTTTTAGACACACGAATAAGAATATAGTTTATAATCTGGATTAACGCATATAAATTTTCTCCCGATCTAAAGTACACGCAGGCGAATTCGTTGGAAGAAGGTACTATTTTGTATATATTCGTTATTCACTTTTCTACAATAAACCAACCTTATTCTTTTTAATTTGCAGAAATCAGAGCAAGTCTACCTAAGTGCAGTGAAGAACGCACACCAGAAACGTGTCGGAGAAAGATCAAACGCAATCAGCACTAAACACAGCATCTTCAATAAAAAGGTGCCCCTGAAGATCGAATCCCTCGACGAGACCATTCCGAAAACCATGGACATCTCGTACGACGGGCTGGGCGGTCACTCGAAGCCAGACGTGTTCCCTGTACCCAATAACAACGTACAAAGTCGGATTCCTAAGATATCAGCGAAGCACAAACTCAAACGTCCCTCCCCACAAGGAAGCCAGGATATCGAGAAAATGCTTAAAAAAATCAAGAATTAATTAGCTGGCAGATATGAAGATCGATGGAAGATCTTTTTGAAGGACTCTGTAAGTACACGCCCCTTATTTGTGACAGTATATCATGTATCGAATTTTGACCGTCGACTTTTTCTTGTGAAGGAATTGTGATGTTAAGTTATAGGTGTGTATAGAGAAAGGTCAATGTGCGCTGAGCTCGCCTTGTATATGAACAATTAAAAACTTTACATATACTGGGTCGCGTTTACGCGTACAACAATCTGTCAAATTTCTTTAATAGATTTTTAACTTTATCGCCATAGCATTAGGTTCAAGGTTGAATGGAAAAGTTAGACAGTTTCGGGTAGCTTGATGTACTTGCATCTGTAACATTACAAATGTTTCTATGATTCATCCAATATGGTGTAAGCAATCAACAATTCAAAACGTTACATTCAACCTACTGCGTCAAAAGATTGTCAAACAGCCTGTCGATTCTGTAAACATGTCGAAGTGAAGGCTTGGGTGAAGTGATCACGAGGTGAGCTGTCAGTCCATAATATATAATCAAGATGTCACGTGATCACGAAGTGAGCTGTCATTCCATCTTGATGGATTGACAGCTCACCTCGTAATCACTTTATTGTTTTTTTTTTCTGACTGCCCCTGAGAAAGAGTTATGTTTTTTTGCAGTCCAATAATTTTGGACCAGGTGCTCCGGCTTTTAAGCTACCATGGGCTAATTTTGAATACCAGAACCAATTGATGTAAATAAAGCAAGAATTATATTCTGCCATTACAACAATAAACTGTGGACATGTTCATAGAACTTGATAAGTGACATACTTTTTTGACTTGTTTTGTCAGAGTAATAGAGAATTAAGCAATTATTAAGAAATAATTTGGCATAAACCTAAGATAATAATGATGAACACCAAGATTGCTCAATATCGATCTTTCTCTATAGACATGCCAATATATCTATTTAGTGGTTTAATTATAACACTAATAGTACGTCTACAAATAAGGGGTCACAACATATTATATTAATCGTATTTTTGCTTATAAATCCACCATCTAAATGTATTTAAAATAAAATTAAAAATGTAAAGTAGTATTAAAGCTGTAAGCTTATCGTTAATTTTAGTTATGGCCTTATATATGCTAAAGTCTTAGGTATAATGCATCGACCCCATGTATTGGAACTTTAGGGTGCGTCCGCATTGTGAAACATGTTATAAAACTTGATATAACCACACCCTTTCTATGTAACATTGTTTCTTATTCTCTGTGTCGCTGGCACGACAGTAATTTTAGATTTTTTTGGCCTAAAACTTCGCCACTTCCACGACATAGTGTGTGGGAGCGCGGAGATCACTTTGGCTATATGTTATGGGGCGGATAGATATAGAGGGCAGGATATGTGGTGGAGTATAGTTCGCATCCCGGCTCCACATACATACCCTATTTGTAACGTAGGTAATATTTTTGTAGAAACGTCTATCCATTATAGTTTGTATATAAAAATCAATTGCCCTGTGTTGTTCTCGCAAAAACTCTAAAATGGTTTGACCAATGTGGATTTTTTTTGTTTTGTATGCCTCAATACTGGGATGGTTCAAATCAGTTTTAGGTTGTACAAAGTTCACCTGGTGATCTTGTGTATAATGACTATGTTTTATAACATGTGTGGACGCACCCTTACTCCTTAGGCTATAAGTCGTATTAGGGCAAACACCGCAGGAACCGGAATTGCCCGAGCAATCAGCTTTATCCCTTACTATTAGACTATTTTTAATATGCGTGTATGAAATATTACCATTTTATTATAGTTACCCACCGATATTAGTAGTTTAAGGCCCAAATGCGCCAAAAACTAAAACTCAAGGATAGAGTATTTTACTAGATAGAAAAAGTATAACTATTCTGTATAGTTCGTCCGTTAGATTTTCAAAACTTTTGGCCATTTCAAATCGAAAATCGATAAAATGAGAAAGAGGAGCGGGGTGACGTCACTTCGCTAGGTAAAATTGTGCTATCGTAGTGACGTCACGCGAGTTTTCAACGCACTGTACCGTCTTAATTTTTTGTTTACGTGAATAAAGAAAAAATACGTATTCAATAGTTTTCGGAAATCTATCTGACGGACTTAGATTTTTCTGTAAAATATTCCTATTAGTTGCTACACGAGGTTAAATAACAAATATTTCATACATAATTATTACCCGGGTTAGCAGCTCGGAGTTCAAAGATAACTCTGGTTTGTGCAAACCCGGGTCTGTCGGTCTTAGTGATAAGATGTAAGCTTTTGGTGTTTTGGCTTCCGCAGCCCAACTGCGTAATACTAAAATTCATGAAATTAGCCGCATGTGCTTTCATTTTATTTATTTAAACTGTATGTAGGTACAGTAGTGGTACATAGGCGGATTTAATGTAATGGTACGTTAACACGGGCAATGGAAATTGATCAATTATAAGCAATACTGGTCGCCAGTCTTGCCAAGGAGTACCGTGTTACCCAGTTAATGGGTTGTGGAGGTCTGGTAGGCAGCCGCGCCACGTAAAATACTGGTATTCAGCTGAATCCGGTTTGACTGGAAGCCGACCCCAATATAGTTGGGAAAGGCTAGGCAGATGATGAATGGTCGTCAGTCGTGTGACGTCATAAAATATCAAGCAATTTACGGCAACGCGCAATGGCAGCACGCTTCAACATGGCGAAATGTTTGAACAATATTGAGCGATTTGGACTCAAGAAACTAGGCAATACGCGATTAATTTCGTTGAAAAATAAAACAAAACACTATGAAATATATAAAGCAATTAGAAACAAAATTGCCGCATTTTATTGAAGTTGCTCCACATTGCTCCACTTCTTGTTCCAGATTGATCCATGAATAATTGCTCAAAAAATTGCCCGTGTAAATGCACCATTACAAAGCATTCTACGTTATTAGGACCTTTACGAATTTGAATATAATCTAAAACTTTACGTTCTTATTAAGTTAACCTTTTGAACGCCAGAGCATAAACGCATAGGCGTGCCCCCGACGCCAAGTCGCAAATTCGCCGTACTTTTTGTCACATATTTGTGACGTTTGGCGTACAGGGTACGCGCTTGCTTGTCATGTATATGTGACAAAACGCATAGGCGTGCCCCCGACGCCAAGTCGCAAATTCGCCGTACTTTTTGTCACATATTTGTGACGTTTGGCGTACAGGGTACGCGCTTGCTTGTCATGTATATGTGACAAAACGCATAGGCGTGCCCCCGACGCCAAGTCGCAAATTCGCCGTACTTTTTGTCACATATTTGTGACGTTTGGCGTACAGGGTACGCGCTTGCTTGTCATGTATATGTGACAAAACGCATAGGCGTGCCCCCGACGCCAAGTCGCAAATTCGCCGTACTTTTTGTCACATATTTGTGACGTTTGGCGTACAGGGTACGCGCTTGCTTGTCATGTATATGTGACAAAACGCATAGGCGTGCCCCCGACGCCAAGTCGCAAATTCGCCGTACTTTTTGTCACATATTTGTGACGTTTGGCGTACAGGGTACGCGCTTGCTTGTCATGTATATGTGACAAAACGCATAGGCGTGCCCCCGACGCCAAGTCGCAAATTCGCCGTACTTTTTGTCACATATTTGTGACGTTTGGCGTACAGGGTACGCGCTTGCTTGTCATGTATATGTGACAAAACGCATAGGCGTGCCCCCGACGCCAAGTCGCAAATTCGCCGTACTTTTTGTCACATATTTGTGACGTTTGGCGTACAGGGTACGCGCTTGCTTGTCATGTATATGTGACAAAACGCATAGGCGTGCCCCCGACGCCAAGTCGCAAATTCGCCGTACTTTTTGTCACATATTTGTGACGTTTGGCGTACAGGGTACGCGCTTGCTTGTCATGTATATGTGACAAAACGCATAGGCGTGCCCCCGACGCCAAGTCGCAAATTCGCCGTACTTTTTGTCACATATTTGTGACGTTTGGCGTACAGGGTACGCGCTTGCTTGTCATGTATATGTGACAAAACGCATAGGCGTGCCCCCGACGCCAAGTCGCAAATTCGCCGTACTTTTTGTCACATATTTGTGACGTTTGGCGTACAGGGTACGCGCTTGCTTGTCATGTATATGTGACAAAACGCATAGGCGTGCCCCCGACGCCAAGTCGCAAATTCGCCGTACTTTTTGTCACATATTTGTGACGTTTGGCGTACAGGGTACGCGCTTGCTTGTCATGTATATGTGACAAAACGCATAGGCGTGCCCCCGACGCCAAGTCGCAAATTCGCCGTACTTTTTGTCACATATTTGTGACGTTTGGCGTACAGGGTACGCGCTTGCTTGTCATGTATATGTGACAAAACGCATAGGCGTGCCCCCGACGCCAAGTCGCAAATTCGCCGTACTTTTTGTCACATATTTGTGACGTTTGGCGTACAGGGTACGCGCTTGCTTGTCATGTATATGTGACAGTGGCGTTAAAAATGTTAAATAAGCAACACGTCAACATTTGGGATAAGGATAGACGTCAATCCAACACATTGGCTATTTTTATCTCGGGAGAATTCCCTTGGGCTAATTTCCGATATTCGCGCGGGCGATTCCGCTAGCAGGAGCTATATTCGTGACAATCTACGAAGTCGGATTTGACAGCTGAGTAAAGAGGGATAGAAGATCGCTTTATCACTAAGTGCGAAAGAGTTGTATTTCATGTCTTCTTCATACTTACTAGTAAATGTTGTATTGTGCTCTTTCAGATTGTCATGGATATAATAAATCAATTTTATTTTTTTATTTAAGAAGCAATGGATTTTTGGAAAAATGAAATTGAAAATTCCCTTGCGATTGTGAAAGTATATGCGATTTTGAGTTACGCAATTGGGGTGCTGGTTTCATAAATCTCTGTGACAGCTGGTCATGTTTCCTTTCACGGTCAGATCCCTAAAAATCAAGCAAAAGATCACTTAAGCTTATATCTTTTTAGGAAGACATCACATCACATTATTATTGTAAGCATAATATTTTTGTAAATCAATAGATGTGCCAACAATATCAAAGCCATAATGTATGCCAGATAAACTCAAGTTTTTCGAGCATTCATATATGTATTAGGACATTTAAATTGCACAATCAATTGCATTTAATAAATAATAAAAAATAATATATTTTTATTATTATGCGAAAAAATTCAAATTTCAAGCTAAATTTAAACCGTCTAGGGTTTAAATTTAGCTAGAAATTTGATTTTTTTTCCCACACTAGGATTCCCAGTGTCGTGGGATCTACAAAATAAATAGTATTTCAGTGTCTATTTATTATTATTAGATTAGAATCCCAGGATTGACAATGACTTCTCTATGATTGAGGTTTTTATCCGTCTGCCCTAGAGGGGTCGTGTTTTGATCTAACAGCAAAATTGCGTCGCACTGGTCAAAAATAAATACTTCTTGAACGTTTAAAACCTTAGCGTCACAGTAAATTCATTTAAGAACTTTTTCAAAAAGTTAGAGAAACAGTGAGAGACAATTTTAAGTTTTCTATGGAAAGTGTAAAATAACTCTTTTCACTCTAAACTTTTTACTGAAAAGTTTTTGAAAATTTTTAGAGCTATATTCGTGACGATCTAAGAAGTCGGACTTGACAGCAGGATACATCATTGCTTTACGAGTAAGTTTGAAAGAGACTTGAAATAAATCTCTTTCGCACTTAGTGGTATAATATGGATGTAATTCTGAAATAAAATCTTTGAATCGAATTGAAAGCGATCTTCTATCCCTCTCTACTCAGCTGTCAAATCCGACTTCTTAGATTGACACGAATATAGGTATATTGCGTATGCGCAACCAATTTAATTAAAATTGGGTAATTAATTTCCAAGAATAAAGACTTGCAAGTTTGTATGGAATACCATGAGGAAGAAACGCTCTAAAGCTGGGTTTAAAACTTTAAATTCCTCTCACGTTTTGTTTTATAATTCTTAGCCTTTCTGTCAATTTATTAAAACCGACGTCTCGGTTACGAATTAATTAGTAAGACGGCTCAGTATGCCATGTTTTCCCGGTTTCTTGAAGGTTTATTGTTTTTTTTTTATTGAATCGTAAGTCTTTAGGTACCTGTGAAATTGCCGTTTGGTAAACGGTCCACTTTGAACTGCAATAGCCTCGGTTTGATTTGGAAGTATTCATTTAAATAATATGTATGTCACCGTAAAATTGCAAATGCCGTAAAATTATAAAATATCGCGTGAAATTGTAAACTATTTTTTCTTTATTAATAAGCCACGCATATATTGGAAAGTATTGAATTTGGGTAGGATTTATTGTATGCAATACGATTTTTTCATAATATATCGAGAAATTATAATCTTATAAATATTTATTACAATCTTACGGTGACATATATATACCTAAGCCATGTCATTCCTTTTTCGAAATTGTTTTTTGTTTTCTTTAATATTCCTACATTTATAACCATAAATTCAACGAAACTATACTGTTTACGGCACCTTGTATTTTCTCTAGGTTTTGAGTAAATGTAATTAAATAAAACAGTCAAACACCCTTTTGTTATAAAACATTGTTTCCAACAGCTTGGCTTGACTATCTTTTTTCTGAGATTTGTCAGCAGAAACTAGATCAGGCTTTCAAAACCTGGGCTTTTTAGGGTATGTTGGCCGAATGTTATTTTGTAAATTAGGAATACGGCATGATAGTACACCCCAGCATAGCCTTATATAGGGGTGATAGTTATTTTGGTATGTATATTTTTGATACGGAAGTCTAAAGGCGGCTTAAATGTATTGGATGGAAGGATGCGGGCCATTCGAGATGTGTCCAGTCAGATATGAAAAAAGGCTATGATAGGCTCAGTTGAATATTGAAAGTCTTATTATTTGCCATTATTATAAGAATGCTTTGCATTTTAAAATTGTATAGTTTATTCCGAATTTGAACTTTATGTTGTAAAAGTCAGTTGGTGCGTTCGTATTGGCGTTCATTTATTAGGTGCAGTGCGCCCGATATATCTTTATAAATACTAGACACTCTATAAGTATACTTGTTCACTAATTAATAGTTTAGTTTTAGCTTTTGTATATATCTGTTTATAAGCGAAACTATTTTATTGGTGTTATGTTTTTTTTTTTTGCATAAAGCGTCTGTGGCGTCAAATCTGTAAAACTTCTTGTATAGCATTTCTCTTATCTTGTCATCCATGCCTAAGCAAGTCTCAACTAGTTTAAAAACTCATATTTATTATCATTATATTGTAAGTCATAATTCAACAGTAAAGTGTGACTGTTTAAAATACGCGGGGCTTAGTTAATTAGTCAACGAAATGGAATTAATGGTGAAGTTTTATTGGCGTGAATGACATTATACGAATGCGAATTTGATGTGTTGCCATACATTGTGAGTTTTGTGTTACCAACTCTACAATATCCAAGATTTTTGGAACTATCTTTCATATAGGTTTTAATAGCCAAGCAAAACAAACCTACAGGCCCTGTAATGTTTTAAATAGCCCATTATACTGTATGAATAAATTAATCATTATAGATACCATTTAGTTCTGTGAACCTCTGTGTTTAAAAACATATTACTATAAATGTGAATGAATGTTAATAAGTTATGTGTATAGTTTATGAAAATAAGACTGGGATTATCATGTAATAGAATGAATTGATGGATGATTTATTGTTGTTTTATTTTATTTGTGGTCCATGTGTTGTCCAAACCCTAATCCATAAATGTGAGAGTAACTCTGTCTGTCTGTTTGTTACCTCTTCACGTCTTAACGGCTGAACAGACTTGGATGGAACTTAAGACAGGATACTTTTTTAAACGGGAATATACCATCTTAAAAAAAACCGTCACCAACCGTCCGTAACCATTTTGGAATAACAGTATATCAAACACGCGGGTGAAGCCGTTGCCGAAGCTAATAATTTATAATTGATCAATCTCATAAATGTGTCGTATCATTTCCGAATGTCAAGTAAATTCTATTGGATAATAAATTTCTACAACGCTCTGCTCTACCCTAAAAGACTGCACGATATCACATGAAGTATTTGACTTTACAACTTGCTTATTTAATTTTACAAGCTAATTCTACCTACTATCTGTTAACACAAAAAACCTCGATTTTTGTGATCAGACGACGATTTAAATTACCTTTCATCTCAGTTATATTTCATACTCATCGAGTTTTTTGCATGCATAATAGTCTTACAACTCTAGAAAAACGTATAGGGAACGTGCAGGAACTATAGATGGCAGCACAGAAGTGTCATTGTCAAGTATTTTTAACCTATAAGTTTTGAAATTGCAAGGCTAGATAGCGCAGTCTAATTCGTGCACGTTCCCCTAAACGTAGCATGCAGGGACTATAGGTGACAGCACAGAAGCGTCAATGTCAAGTATTCTTAACCTTAAAGTTTCGGATACGCAACACTAGATGGCATAGTTAACGCCGTGTACGTTCTCTATAGGTACGCGTGGAGGCTGCGGGTGGCCTTTCCATAAAAGCTGCAGAGAATAATATGCTAATAAGGCTTATCTAAGTAACGTTTTTGTAAGATCGTCTAGAGAGTGAGAAAAGACATTTCATGACTTCCCATACTAAAATTATTTCAAACGACTGTCAAACCAAAACGAAACGTGTTACAAACAATTTTTAATTACACAATTAACTGTTACTTTATCTTCTTCAAAATATATTTTCACACTTCTAAGAAGTTCTAAACACTTCAAATTAAAATATTGGTTTCTGAAATATTCGATTTAATGAAGCATAACGTGAAACCGAACGCGCTTATTGTTGACATTACGTTTGACAGTTTGTAATTGTGCGTGTCGTTCGTCTCGCCGATTTTATTTATAAAATATCTCATTTTGTCTATTAATAAACCAACAGAATACTTTTAGAACAACATTTAGATACAGCAGGGGCGCTCCAAGGTGCAGTGTTTATAACACAAACGCGTAATTAAATGTTACTCGGTGCGCGAATATTTCGTGGGTAAAATCGTAGTGTAACGATGTTTTCATTTGGAATAACTTATTTTTCGTATGATAATGTGGTCTATACAAAGTTTGGCTAATGTCTGCAGGCTTGAAATAACCGTATCACGTATCAGTGACCTATACAAATCAATGTACTGATAAGATATAAAGTTGTGTTTTCGGATTGATTAGGAAGTTTTGGAAGTGCTAATCTGGTGTGAAAAAGGTGATAATATACTGTATAATGTCGTCCTAGAGGTTGTATTGGTTGAAAAAATTGTTGTTTAAGTGTTAAGTGTGTGTGTGAATAAGTGAAAATGCCTGGAAAGATAAAGGTGAAGGTTTTGGCGGGGCGGAACCTGCCGGTGATGGACCGTGCGAGTGATACCACAGACGCGTTCGTGGAGATAAAGTTCGGGAGTATCACGCACAAAACTGATGTGTGTCGCAAGTCCCTAAATCCTCACTGGAACAACACTGAGTGGTATCGCTTTGAGGTAATCCTTACCTTCTTTTCATTTATTTCCAGCATCATGTGATGACTGGATAGATCTCAGCTTGTTGATAGAGTTGTCTCCCATGTTTTGCTTTCAATAACAAACAGATTTAGCCAGTGTTTATAATAACATGTTAAACTGACACAAACAGGTGGTTTTTATTCATGTTTCTTGTAATATTTGTTTAACAATAACTGACAAGATATTCTGGTTTTTCAAAAATATATCTTATTTGATTTTATCTTTAGAATTCCTAGTCAGTATGCCTTTTCAACATACCTACTTTCTCACCTACTAGAACTTGTTAAATACAAGAAAGAACTATAAAAATATGGAGAGGCAAATAGAGGGATTAAGCAATATACAAAATCACTTTATATATTTATTTTGCATAATACATAATTATGCAGATAACAGATATAAAAATCAAGAGTAATTCTCCTCCTTTATTTAAAACAGAAACAATATTAATAATGATTGAATCTAAAAACTCAGATTATTGTGAATCCTGTACTGCTTCTTTGAATTAAAATACCTAAATCATTAACTCATGAGTGGGCCAGTTGGTGAACCTAATTAATTCAATTAACCTTCAATACAATATGTAGCCTTGTACCGCAATTTATCTGGAAAATGTACTGATGAAAAATAAAATATCAATATACCTAGGTTCTAAGTCATTACACAAGTGTTATGTTCATTAAAACACTGTATTTTGGTAAATTAGCAAAAACAGTACAAAACATAACTGAAGAAAACTCGCCTACCCACTACTTAGTCAATCTTATTATTACAATAAGATTTAACATGTACCCACATTAAGTATACAACAGTAAGCATCAAAGAGATCACACAATCACACTAATATTATAAAGGCGAAAGTTTGTGAGTGTGTGTGCAAATGGCGGAACCGATTTAGATGAAATTTGGTATAGAGATTGTTTGAGTCCTGGGAAAGTTAGGATAGTTTTTATCCCGGGAGTATGTTCCCTTGGGATAATTTTCGACAATCACGCGGGCGGAGCTGCGGGCGACAACTAGTAACTATTATAGGAAGTAAGCATGTAACATTTGGCCTGCCAGGGTTGCGGAATACATTCAAAAGAGTTACTGCGGCCCTGCTACGCAAAGGGCAATTCGAGGAACACAGGTGGGTTTTAGTCAGTAAGAGTCTGACACTCCACTTAGAATATTCTAGATTTGAATAATTTAAAATATTGTTTGTTCATGCATCATCAGCTATCTTATAGAATGTACATGGCCACAATGTTGTTAAACAGATAAAAGTACATTTAACGAGACAAGCACTACTGTATTATTAGTTGTTTGGCCAAAAGGACAATCTCTTCAATAAATTCAACTTAGTAGTTACAACTCTTCATTATTAGGTGCAAAAACATTCTCCATTGCACAATCGCCTATTGTACACTTGTTTTAATCTATGTTTTTCCTCTGCTTGTTATGAGGAGTACAATAAAGTAGGTAATAATAAAGAAATAAATAAAAAAGAATGCTAAATTAAGTTATAAATAACACTACACCTAGCTTTTGCCAGTGACTTCGTATGTGTGAAAAAGTTACTATGTTAAGCCATTTCAATTTTTCAGATGATACTTTTTCAAAAATGCTTGAACACGTTTATTTATTTTTTATCAAGTGCCTAAATACAATAGTTCATGTTTTTAGCTTCAATAATAACAGACTCCCATACAAACTTTCATCCCCTATTTCAAACCCTTCAAGCCCTTTTCTCGCGAAAAAGGTAGCCTATGTCCTTCTCCAAAGTCTAATCTATCTCTGTACCAAATTTCATCAAAATCGGTTCAGCGGTTTAGGTGTGAAAGCGCCCTTTGGTGCTTGGTCTTTAATTTGATACCTGTATGCAATTTATTAGAATGCTACAGTTGAATTCATTTTCTGTCCGGCCTTTCCCATTATATTGGGGTCGGCTTCCTGAATACCAGTTTATCAGGTACGTGAGGCGACTGCCTATCTGAAGTCCAGTAGTTACCCAGTGACTGGGTAACACGGTACTTATTGCCACAATGAAAATTGCAAACGCCGTAAGATTATACTTAAAATAACTCGAGAGATTGTAAACTCTCGATAAATTGTCTACTGAACATCTGGAATATTTTTTTACGCATCTAAATTTGGTAGTCTATAATATCCCCGTGCCGTGGTTCGAGAAATTGTGGACTGACATAAACTGACGACCAATCAGCACTCTGGTCTACAATTTATCTGTTTTGGTGTGATAGTTAAATTGGAAACTTGGCCCTTATTGGTCTTTGTTGGTGTGAGCCATATCTGAACAGACCAATGAGAGCCTTGTTTCCAAGTTTAGAGTTTACAACATGGAAATCTATGATTTACAATCTCTCAAGTTATTTTATAATCTTACGGAGTTTGCCATTTTTCGGTGACATATTTAAGAAGGCGTACTAAAAACAGGAATTAACTAACAGAAGCAGGCAATGTTAGTCACTAAAGTTACATGACTTGTAAATTGCGATCTGAGATCGCAATTTACAAGTCTTGTAACGTCGCTTAGTAACTCTAAAGTCGTTACTCAGTAATCGGCTTTACTGATTCCGTGAGTCATAATATTATTCAATCAGCCCATAAAGCTGGCTTACACGTTCATTCGCATCGATTCGGTACAGAACTCGAAAACGCTAATAGGAACTAAGCTGAACTGTAAACAATAACAAAAGAAAATCAATAAAAAACGTAACGAGCCGGTAAACAATGAAACATTCGTATTAATTGACCAAAGAGGTGTCAACGACGACGTTCGAACGAGTTTTATGACCAGTAACGATCTACTACCAACATAAAACAAATACCTAGTCAAAACAGCTGATGTAATAAGCCCCTGTGACGGTAACTGGCTAAGAATAGACGAGCTAATCTCTTTATGCGGGCGGTGAGATTCGGCAGAATGATTTTATCTGTTTTTTGCACATTTGCGCAGATAATATGAACGAAATAAAGATCAAGTAAGTTAAAGAGCATTTCCTTTCGGTTTTGACATAATATTTATATATTATATGTACATGTATATATATTTATGTATTGTAAAACATGTAGTATTTTAATGTGCTATGGATCCTACCCTCTAGTGTGATCTCTCTCTATCACTCAAAGGTTTTCTGGTAGAAAACTCAACTTCGAGTTAAGCTCGCCTTTGTACATGAACTTTTCTTCACTGTAAATATATAAGTTACTTACTATGGTGTACAATAAAGAATTAAAGAAATATTTTTAGTCTTAGTACAATAGTCCTTCTACAATAATTCCTCTGTTAATCCCAATTTATTAAGGGTCGGTGCAGCATGTCTTCTTTTTCGAGCTCTATTCGCCGTCACCCCATAACTAGGCTAGGAACATAGCCATAGAGCATAGGGTGCATTCCTGGTATAAATCTATAGAGTGATGATTGCAGCTAGTACCGACCCCAAACAAATCAGATCTGAGCTAGCCAGCGCTCGTTGACGCTGGTTCTTACCGGCTCGTACAAAAAGCATTGAATTGATGAACGGAGTCGACGCTTCTATGTGCAGGCAAACCGGCATCAGCTGCCAGCTTTTTACGTGAATACGAGTTTCCTTAGAAATAATGTCCGGCGTTATTATAAAATGTTTCGGTACAAGTCCTATTCCATTAGATGTCCATAACCAGAAAGCATAAGATAGCTTTAAATGTAACCTGCTTGCTGGCCCATAGGTACTTTAGAATTTTAGTATTTCCAGCATCAAAGCAGTCATTCCCAATATTTCCACTAGAAATTTTGCTATTATAAATAATTGATATTGTTTCCCCTTACTTGTAGCACCATATAGACCATAGAGTATTTATTGTAGAGTTTTTGATAAAGACGAAGACAGAAAAAATCCCCAGTCGAAATAGCAGACCTTGCGCTTAAAAGTTGATGAAGAAGACCCAACATACTTCGCATACTCGCACACAGTTTTCATAATCGTCGCAACGTGCCAGAATATTTGGCGTCGTTGACAATGACGTCACATCGTCGTTTGCCATGTGCCATTGGCTGCCAGTATCGTCTGGCGCGCGTCTACAAGTTATTTGTTTGTGCATTTCCACAATGTGTGTATCCAATGATTCAATATTGATTTGGAAGACAGCCAAATGTGGTTTTATTAGATGCCCCGTTTTTTGCGCAGTTTTATGTTTGGAATGGTTTAGAATATGATTAATGATTATGATGGTTTTATTTAATTTAATTATATCTTTGTACATATATATATCTTTGGACAACTCACACGGTCATCCGATCCCAAACTAGGCAAAGCCTGTGCTATGGCAAGCAGACAACTGATTAACATACTTATATATTTCTATATACATACATATTATAGACAAATTACACCCAGACACATAACAAATGATCATGCTCATCACATAAAGATTTGTCCTGGGTGGGAATCGAACCCACGATATTATTTGGTTCATATATTCCTGCTTTACTGCACGTGACTGTCACTTAATCACGACCTCCGGATTAGCAGGCAGGGTCACTAACCACTCGACCAACAGGGAGAGAGAGACCTGCGTTGTTTTTTAGAAGCAATAAGTTCGATAAATAAGTATAACCTAGCTAGTTTCCATCTAAGAAGTTTTCTGATAGATCGAATGACCAGCGAAAACCATATCTGTCCGCTGTAAAGCCGAAGCCAAAACGATTCGACAGCCTTTTGGCCACCTAACCGTAGTAGATAGCATAAAAGTGGAATCCCGATTTTAGGCCTTGCGATGCCCAAGAAATTTAATTTGTCCTTTTGTTTATAGAAGTCCCAATGCATTCGATGTTACTTGTGGGCACTCAGGGCCTAAATCACTATGGCGGCTTGGCTATCCCCCTTTAATTTATTATAGAACTTCTAATGCCAAATCAGATTATCTTGTTATTACTTTGTGAGCCGAAGATTTGCATATTGAGCTGGACTGATATCTTTATTTCTTCTACGACATCATTCATCTAACCGGGCCTTGCTTTTTTTTTAGCATGGTAAATCATCAAATGACTTCTTCCGCTCTGGGTGAAGCGGAAGGGCGTGTCAGACTCTTACTGACTAAAACCCATCCGTGTTCCTTCTAAAGCCCTTAGCGTTCCAGGGCCGTGGTGACTCTTTCGAACAAATTCTGCTACACTGGCAGGGTTCCAGGCCATGCTGGAGTCGGTTTCCAGTCGAATCTGATATTGCTGTGTATCAGTATTTTACTTTGACTGCTTATCTGCCCTCCAAACCCAGTTACTGGTTACAACGCTTGGTAGAGTGGTTATCTAACTTTTGGGCACCTGGCTATCCGTAGTAACTTAACGACTGTCAAAAGTCTGTGGAACCTCTCGGAGGTGTAATGGATGGTCATCTACGGACTAAACTCTGCTGAGTAGCTGAATTGTCGGTCGATAGTTGTTATGTGTGGTGTCGGACGTAAAAGAAATGCACCATCCCATCAGTTCCCGTGGGTGTCGTAAGAAGCGACTAAGGAATTCACCAGACTATGGGAAGCAGCATTCTCTGTGCAAAGTCAATGTATGATCGCAGTGTAGCTGTGCATTGCAACAGCTAAACTGCGATCGCCAACCCGCCTGCCAAGCATGGCGATTATGGCAAACGCCCCCTTTGGGGGAGGCCTATGTCTAGCAGTGGACGTCTTTCGGCTGATATGATACGATGATGAGTTGTGCCTTATCCCCGAGCCCCTCTTTTATCACTTCTATGAAAAATACGAAAACATCGAGTATTTATAGACCATGTCCTCTATTCTCACTAAACAGCATTTGTTTTTCGACACATCTGTAATTCGCGAGATGTTTTCATACACGTGACTGTCTGTTGCGCGAATAATATTTTCCGGAAGTTGGATCATAAAAATAATGTTTTTGTTCGTGTTTAAAAGAAAATATTATGTATGAAATATGATGAAACTAAAACAGACATTCTGACCTTGCCAAAAATCTGCCAAAGCTATGCAAAACAAAACATGAGCTGTTGCAACTATTTTAAATTTTACTTATTTTGTTATCATGGTGGCAAACAAACCAACAAGCTATCTGATGGTATGCCAGCCCGCTTCTATGAGCAATTGAGCATGTGCAATTAGGGTTGCCAGGTCTAGCTAATTTAACCGGACTTTTAGGGTAAAATTTAATAAAAAGCCGGACTACTTATCATATTGAGGATTGTGTCTTCAACATGATATTAAGTAGCATTATTGGAAGCAAATCCAGACTTTCAAACCAAATTGGATGAATCAATTTTCTTTATTTTGCAATTTTCAGTAGAAATCTTTTAAAATATTTAAAGCCTAACAAAAGCCGGACAGGCCAGGCATGGTCTGATTTGGCCGGACACGCATCCTAAAAGCCTGAATATGTCCGGCTTTATCCGGACGCCTGGCAACCCTATGTGCAATACCATGCATCATGGTGCATTGCTCTGCACACGAGAGAAAAAACGCTTGTTATTTAGGGACTACCCACACTTATTCAGCTTTGTTCAGCCTTTGTTCATAAACAAACAACAATTTTGAATGGAGATGCATACCTACGCAATTACGCATCATCGACGCGTTCAGCTTTCCGCGTCCATTCAGTTTCCGCGGCAAAAGGGTAAGTAACTTATAAAAATAAAGACAAATGTACCAAATCGTTCAGCGAAACGCGAATGGAGCTGAATAAATGTAGTACAGCCCTTCAAACCAGAATTCAGGTTATTTGACGGCAGAAATATGCATGAACATGAACTTATTTTAGGGGTACTCGGAAGTAGAGGCAAAGAAAAAAGAAAGATTTAGGTACTTTTTTGGATATTGCAGGTTTTTCAACGTTTTGAACGCTATTGTCACGTAAACATGACAAGCAAGTGCGTGCCATGTACGCCAAACGTCACCAATATGTGACAAAAAGTACGACGAGTTTGTGGCTTGGCGTCGGGGGCACGCCGATGCGTTTATGCTCTGGCGTTCAAAACGTTAAATAGCACAATGTTTAACTTGGGGCCTTTAGTTGATCAGCGATTACTGCCCTTTTGATAGGGTAAGTGGTCGCAATCGCGATTGCAAAGCATAGGACAAGTCACAAAGTGGTAGGAGTCCTATAAAACTCCAAACTTGGCATTCGATGTTCAAGTTCAAAGATGTTCATCCTCTCTTGGGATGTGACTGTTGTTATTTGCCAAATAAAAGCAAAAATTGATGTCTAAATTATCGCGAAAATTTATGCCTAAATAAAAGCAAAAATTGATGCCTAAATAAAAGCAGACTGATTTTCAACACTCGACTCGGCGTTAAAGGTTGAAATGTCAACAAAGCAATAGAATTTAGCCATTCATTTAGTTCATCGCATAGTTAAAATGGGCATAACTGGACATAATGGGCTCCAGTCGTCAACACAACATTCCGCGCAAAATCTAAACAAAACCTTATAGAAATAAATATTATTATCTATAGAAAGCTCAATAACATCCAGACGACCTTCAAGATGCGCTTAAAACAATAAATCCAAAATAATCTCGCACGTTCCTCTCAATTCAGCTTGCACTAATAAATAACATTTATCTGTTAATGCAATGTCTATCTAAATAGAAATCATGATCATTGTTTGCCAATATGACTGTTATTTTGGTCCCCTTTTAGCAAACATCGAATTAAAACTGATCATAGCTAAAAGAAACAAGTGGATCTTTAGAAGATGATGAAGTCAAAGATTAGTTTATTTTCTCGTGTCTTGTTTATTAAACTTTTTTTAGCCAGCTCCCAAGCCATAGGCCATAGGCGCGGGCCTGCGGTGAGCGTTGGATGGCTCACTGTCCGATGACCACCAGGCCCGGGTCAATGGCGCGCTGTGTTTCACGCGCGCCTCCAGCATTCCGCGCTCGGCCAGAGCCTGCTAGGGTTGCGGAATTTGTTCGAAAGAGTCACCGCGGCCCTGGAATGCAAAGGGCTTTAGAAGGAACACGGATGGGTTTTAGTCAGTAAGAGTGACACGCCCTTCCGCTCCACCCAGAGCGGAAGAAGTCATTTGATTATTTTCCATCCTTAAAAAAAAGCCATAAAACGCCAAAGAATTCAAGGATTTCTAGACAGATTTTGCAAAGGGAATGATCAATAAGTTACAGTTATCGCTGGTACTGGTTGTTCTCAGACCTCATTAGGTACTAAGTGAACACTGAAACACTTTGAACTCCCCTTGGCAGGAGGATATATGTTCCCTTTACGTCGACTCCCTCTACGTCGAGTCTTAGAAAAGAAAGAAAGAAAAAGAATTTATTTGAGACAAGCATGACGCATACCAAAAAAATAAAGTTGAAAATTAAGGTTTAGTAAATTTTACTTACAAGTTTTCGCGGAAATCTAAATTTGCCTATATCTTTTTATCGTGTTGACTCAGTACCTGATTGTATACACCTAATAGGGATTAGACCTCAGTATCTGGTATAAATTTCAACTTGCTAGGTCCACCCGTTCCTGAGAAAATCGGTGGTGACACACGGACAGACGGACAAGAGAGTGATCTCTTTAAGGTAGAATACTGATATTTACGCTTTCTATTCCCTTACCATCGAGTTTGGAAAAGTACAGTCAATTGAAACAAAAATGAAGAGCACACAATTTAACAAAAAATCACATTTATTTCACAGAGCATGTTTCAATCCGCTGCGTAGGAGAGATTGTATCTAAAATTTACTTGACTCTTCATAGAACAAAATACCTGACTGTACAGTGTACATAGGACAAAATGCATTAAGGTCTAGTGACATAATGAATTATGCTACTAGTGTCTAATAGTACTATAGTACCTTTTTTTTTAAGGATGGGAAATCATCAAATAACTTCTTCCGCTCTGGGTGGAGCGGAAGGGCGTGTCAGACTCTTACTGACTAAAACCCATCCGTGTTCCTTCTAAAGCCCTTTGCGTTCCAGGGCCGCGGTGACTCTTTCGAACAAATTCCGCAACCCTGGCAGGCTCTGGCCTTAGCGGGCCCCGTCTTTTATGCTGACAACTCTTTGAGACGCGCGTGAAACACAACGCGCCATAGACCCGGGCCTGGTGGTGATCGGACAGCGAGCCACCCAATGCTCGCCGTCCGCAGGCCCGCGCCTATGGTGGCCGGGGATCGCCCTGCGACTCCCGACGCCCGGGGCGTCTTCTCCTGTTGCGGCGGTTGGGGCGGAGGCCTCGCCTTTCCCTCGCGCGGCCCGCCTGCCTCCTCCTTCGCAAGCATTACTGCTTCAGTACTATAGTACCTACTAGTAATATTTCATACTTTGAATAAATCTGTACTTTAATTCTGATTACTACATACTGGCGTCACTCGAAGTAATGGGACTAAAAGCGAGTATGAAATCATGTGCTCGAGATAAAGGGCTGAAGGGCTGGTTGACTGGTAGAGAATGCCTTAATGCATTAAGTCCGCCCATGTACCACTATTGTACATAAAGTTTAAATAAATAAATAAAGGGAATAAAAGCGAGATGACCCTCACCGCTCGACGTAGAGGGACTCGACGTAAAGGGAACATATCCGCAGGAGTAAGTTAGTTTAAAGATTATCAATCAGCAAGACAGCAAGGCTGCTCATGGCATGTTAAGACCAAAGCCAATTTCACGCTGGAGGCTCTGTTGATCACGAGTTCTTCATCGCCTTCCTGCCCTTGTCCTATATGACTTGGAGACTGCGTAACACGTTTTCTTCTTTCACTCTCCTCGATCAACCGTCACATGACCACTCACTCCTGTTTCTTTAACTTCATTCCTCACATAATCCTTCCATTACTCATTCATGTAGCATCACCTTGTTTAGAACATACATTTTTTGTTCCATGCTAATCCAACCTATTTATTTTAGGTGGACGAATCAGAACTTCAAGATGAACCCCTCCAGCTCCGACTCATGGACCATGACACGTACTCCGCCAACGATGCCATCGGCAAGGTGGTCATCAGCCTAGCACCGTTGCTGGCAAGGGAGGCTAACAATGCTAAGAGTACCGCTGCGCCGCATGGAGGTATGTTAATCCATTCTTACATTTCGTTATAATACTAACTCAATTCCTTTAACCGCTTCCATGTACCTACGGATACGGATACAAATTGCGTGAGATCTTCAAAGTAGAACTGAAAAGCATAAATGAACAGGTCAATCTGAACTTGTAGCGGCATAAATGCCGCCACATGAAAAACTAAGAAAAAAAATTTGTACGGCAACAAAAAAGAACCGCAGCGCCATCTACGACGAACTAACAACGAAATCCTGCATCGCGCAAGCAAAGTTCTCCGTGCGATTTGAACATATACAACAGTCCGAATATCAACTATCGGGCAGTTGCCCACCAGACACAACAACCGTCTGGTAGGAGGATCCTCCCATTTGTCAGTGGAGGTATGCGGGACTTTACTCTCTGTTCCGCATACCTCTATAAACTCACGAGATTGCATCTGTCGAGCATGTTGGAGCTATACAACAACATATTTTCTGACTAGTAGAAAATCCGCTTGTATGAAATTTATAAATACGCGTTTTTCTCTCTGCTATATAAGTACTGTTTAACCAATGACGGTTTTCTTTAATGGGTTAGGCCTTATTTAAAAACAAACACTCACGTGTAAAAGTGTTTAAAAATAAAAATAAACTTTTTGACAAAAAATACAACCTACTTCCAAATACTTAACACAAACACTACCTACGGTGTTTTTGCCCTTTTCTTCGTTTTTAACACCGCCTTCGAAATTAAAGTTATTTTATACTTTGTAGTATTTTTGTTTAGTATTTGGAAGTCGATTGTATTTTGTTGTCAAAAAGTTTTTTATTTTTAATTTTTTAGTGGTAACCCACACCTAACAACACCACTGTAAAGTTACCAGAAAGCAAATTACGGAATTCCGTTTACGGATGATATGTCATCCGAATAAACGGAATTGCGTATTTTTTCCAGCTATTTTGGTATAAAAACCAAACTACTAAACCGATTTCGATAAAATATCTATGGGACCAATCGGAAAATATATCTTTTCACATTATAAATCGTATTAAAAACCTCCGCCTGTTTTTGGAGTCGGTTAAAAATAACACTTTCACACGTCATTTCTTTGTCCTATCAAATTAGATGGGGTTGAATCTATTTAACTAAATGAAATAGTTTTATAAATCACACCAACATACAGGAACTTAATCACAGTTATTATTTTTGCTTAAAGAAGTGTAACCAATTTATATTCCCTAGGAGCGGTAATGTCAGGCTGGATCCCAGTCTTTGACACGATGCACGGCATCCGAGGCGAACTGAACGTCATCGTCAAAGTGGAGCTGTTCTCCGACTTCAACAAGTACAAGACTTCCAGCTGTGGGGTGCAGTTCTTTCATTGTAAGTAAATATCTTTCAAGCCTGATTGGACCGTTGCGACGAGATTATCGAAATACCAAAATTGTGATTGTGATCACTTCGAGAAGGCCTATGCCCGGCAATGGACGTCTTTCGGCTGAAATGATGACGATGGAGACCGCGAATTGAAAGCGTAATTTGTTCGAAAGAGTCACCACGGCCCTGGAACGCAAAGGGCATTTGGAGGAACACGGATGGGTTTTAGTCAATAAGAGTCTGACACTCCATTTTACTCTGCCCAGAGTGGAAGGAGTCATTTGATGATTTCCCACCCATAAAAAAAGGACGTACCCCAGCTTTCTTTTCTATTCTTCTTGTTTTTCGTCGATGACTAACTCCTTAGATTGTTTGGCGTAGCTTTTTTTTTTAGGATTGAAAGTCATTAAATAATAATAATAATAATATCTTGGGACAACTCACACACGGTCATCCGATCCCAAACTAGGCAGAGCCTGTGCTATGGCAACCAGACAACTGATAAACATACTTATATAATTCTAAATACATACATATTATAGACAAAATGACTTCTTCCGCTCTGGGTGGAGCGGAAGCGGCGTGTCAGACTCTTTCTGAGTAAAACCCATCCGTGTTCCTTCTAAAGCCCTTTGCGTTCCAGGGCCGCGGTGACTCTTTCGAACAAATTCTGCAACCCTGGCAGGGGGGCCAGTCGCTGGATTGTAAAAGCGGCTGTGGCAGACTGAAAGCGGAAGGTGGAGATCACAGAGCTGTGATTGCACTTGCAAGAGGCATATGTCATATCCAGTTGTTCTCCAACATACCGGCTTTTTTAATTGTTTATTTTAAACATGAGAAATTACGGTAGCGATCTTCAGTGTAACTTTGTTTGAATTGGAGTACCTACTTCAAGTCAAAGCGTCTTAAAATATGAGAAAAACCTACTTATAATATTTGAAGAACGTTTTGCGTTGCAATATATTGACAAGTTTTGCGTCGCGTGAATACCATTTTAGTTACAAGTCACGCACTGTCACGCACATCATTGTCCAGATTAGAACATAAACAAACATTACAAATTAAGTTAAGGGATTCTGAAACGAACTTATCTTTGTTTTTTCCTTTCATTATATCTTAGAAGATACTGACGGACAAATGACCACAAAATCAAAATCAAAAGTCATTTATTCAAATTAGGCTGAATGCCAGCACTTTTTCAACGTCAAAGTTCTACATAATGACAGTCCCCAAAATGCCCGCCCGTCACCACTTCCTAATGAAACTATTGGGAACAGAAATATGAAATGTACAAAGGTTCCTTCCTACGTAAGATTACAAAATATCTTGAGTTTGTAAACTCTCCATAAATAGTTAAATTAACATTTTTTCTGCAATTACGCACGAAGATATTTTAGAAGATTTTAGTTCGTAACCAAAATCTTCTATAATATCTTCGTGCGTTCCGAGAAATTGTGGACTGACATAAGCTGGCGACCAATGAGCTCGTAGACCAGATCTATAATTTATCTGTTTTGGTGTGATAGTTAAATTGGAAACTTGGTCTTTGTTTTCTCTAATAGTTATTTTATATTCTTACGGAGTTTGCCATTTACCGGTGACATTAATATCCTTATTTGTTTCTTTTTTCCGATTATTCTAGTGAAGGGAATATCGCTTGTTACTTATATTTTATGCCCATCTTTGTGCTGTTTACCTTCGTCTTTGCAATTCATAAATAATTAATCTTTGTAAATATTTTGCAGAACTTCGCTTCTTGGCTCTGACCCAATTGTATACTTACCGATTATAATATCATAATTCACATCAAAAGCTTTTTAATTTAGTATACACTGCCTTGATGTGCTAATCGCTGTAATTGAGGGGGAGCACGGGGTCGTAGGAACTATCTACCCAAAGGCTAGTTGGGGTTTTCCAAAAACAATTTTTTTATTTTTTTTTATTTAATATGGGTTTGCTCTTGACTCTAGTCTAGGTCATAGATGACAGAGACAAAGTCGACGATGGAGCGAGCTTACCCAGAAGAAGCCCGTTCACTCTAATTTTGAAGAGATTAGGGTTGTATGCGTAATAATAATTCTTCAGAAACAGCCCGTCGTCGTCTACAATGACCCTGATGATGGGAAATGGCAACAGTTTCACTCATTTTTCACGGGACTGAAACATTGTTGACGAAAGCTTGATGACATATACACAGGGGTACCGTGCTACCCAGTTTTTTAGGTTAATTAAACGGCACTTTTGAACGTCATCATTTACAGTTCAGTAAAATAATAATATTACATTAATAAAGTGACTCTACTGTCCATTCGGAAAGGTAGATTCTTATGGAGAAGAACGGACAAGAAACTCCATAGTTACTCTTTTCAAATAATGATTTTACAAAATTTGGTATAAGTACAAAAATTAATTTAATATTATGTGAGGACGATGCACCCAGAGTATGCTACTTATAAGAACAAAGTATTACCAGCAGAGGTAAACTTATTCATTTTCTAAAGAAATTAAGGTAAATGGTACTCACATATTTACAAATATTGGAACCATTAATTAAACAGTGTGTGAGTCAACAAAACAAAAAAAAAGAAACAAGTCAAGCTACTTTGATTTAAAAACCAAACTACCTGTACTGACTACTACTGTGTACCTACTACTGTGTTTCTATTTTTCTGTTGACTCACACAGTTTAATTAATGGTTCCAATGTTTGTAAATATGTGAGTACCATTTACCTAAATTTCTTTAGAAAATTAATAAGTTTACCTCTGCTGGTGATACTTTGTTCTTATAAGTAGCATACTCTGGGTGCATCGTCCTCACATAATATTAAATTAATTTTTGTATACCAAATTTTGTAAAATCATTATTTGAAAAGAGTAACTATGGAGTTTCTTGTCCGTTCTTCTCCATAAGAATCTACCTTTCCGAATGGACAGTAGAGTCACTTTATTAATGTAATATTATTATTTTTACTGAACTGTAAACGAAAACGTTCAAAAGTGCCGTTTAATGGCCTAATTGAAATAAACGTTTTGACTTTGACTTTGACTTTTACCTACTAAACCGATTTTGATGAAATTTCTATGAGACCAATCGGAACGTACCTATATCCTTTCATATGAAAAGGTAGCAAACAAAAAAAAATACAACCGAATTGTGAACCTCCTTTTTTTGAAGTTGTAATGTAATGTTGAAAATAAAGAATGAAGCCAGAAATCACCATATCTAAAGGTTCCCAATATATTTTTTTAAAACGTTGCCTCCTCACCAGGAATTCATCCTGTACCGTACGTGCGTTTACAAACATAAAAACTCACATACACAAATAGCCAAACCCGGAACAACCATCTGTAGGCCACACAATTATTTGTTCCGTGCGGGAATCGAACCCACGACACGCAGCGCAGCAGACAATCGCTCAACCACTGCGCCAACCGTGTCGTCATCAATTGATTAAAACTAACTTGTGACTATTTCACTTTTTTTCCCTTCAACCCTCAGGTCCAATGATTCCTCCTGGGTACAGAGCGACTTCCATCCACGGGTTTGTTGAAGAGCTGGTGGTGAACGATGACCCTGAATACCAATGGATTGACAAGATCAGGACGCCGCGAGCTTCCAATGAGGCGAGGCAGGTCGCGTTTATCAAACTTAGTAATCAGGTAAGATTTAAAGTTATTAATTTATAGTTTTTTTAGGTTTACCAACGAGCAATGGAACGCAACGTTCCATTAGTTGCCTGCTTGTCGGTCTTCTGCAGATTGTACTTCGGGGAGAGTGTCCAGGAACTCCACGACCTCATCCAACAGGCCCCCTTCTACCATCGGACATCTAGACGCACTGCAAGTTACCATCCCTACCTTGTTACTATTCCACCAATTCGCACTAAACGTTTCCAAACTTCTTTTATAATGCGCACAGCAAAGGAGTGGAACTCTCTGCCTACGTCTGTGTTTCCGAACGCATACAACCCTAATCTCTTCAAAATTAAAGTGAACAGGCTTCTGGGTAAACTCGCTCCATCGTCGACTTTGTTTCTCTCATCTATGTATAAATCATCAATAAATAAATAAATAACGGATCGAGTCGATCAGTCGAGGACCAAGCTGCTAATATGGTTTAAAAGGCTGATCAACCGAAATGGTACTGGGCAGGATATCGAAGGGAGTGAGAGAATAGGCTGGCAGAAAAATGTTTACTGGGGTCCAGTTTCAGGTCCGGAGAAGAAAGAAAATAAACGATATGCGGCTGATTTACGCATTAGAACAAAAAAAAACAAAATTAAAATCAGTTGATCCGTTCGGGAGCTACGATGCCACAGACAGACACACACAGACACGTCAAACTTATAACACCCCGTCGTTTTTGCGTCGGGGGTTAATAAAGGAAACAGCACAAATAAGCACCCGTTAGATAAAATAAAAATTAATCAGTATTTTACAAAAATATCTGCAAGGTATGTAGACAAGGTATCTGCCAGGTATGAAGCCAAGGTATCTGCCAGTTTACTGGAATTTATCTTGAAATACAATAAATTGCCTAAAAAAGTCAGAGAGTGTACAAATATACCAACATTTAAAACAGGCTTAAGTAATTATATATTAGACATAAAAGTTTAGCTATTTATACAAAGTGGAGATGACAATATGACTTTAAATGAAAACACTGGCAATACTGGTAGGTACCTATATAGAAACATTTGTAAACTATCAAATATGTCCGAACATCGAAATAAAAAATAGCGAGCTGGCAACGTGTGTCGTTAATCTGTCGCGTGCTCTCCTGTTTACAATACAGCATGTAGAAAATACTTAAAATGAAAAATAATGCCCTGTGGCTAACCTACTGGATATATTCATTTGAATTTTTGTGTGCAGGTTGGGAATAACATGACTTTTTTTATTTTATTTAATATGGGTTTGCTCTTGACTCTAGTCTAGGTCATAGATGACAGAGTCAAAGTCGACGATGGAGCGAGCTTACCCAGAAGAAGCCTGTTCACTCTAATTTTGAAGAGATTAGGGTTGTGTAAGTTTCATTTATGATCATATTGCCGTCTCCACTCTGTATAATACACATACGTTTAGCTTGAACTGTTTTGTATTTCATTAAGACTTAATTACTTGCTATATTTTATCAATTAAACCCTAGTGCTCAGTTTCTTGGATGGCTTGAACGACGTGATGTAAACTACAACCTGTTGTTAATTTAGTTAAGTTTCTCTATAAGTGAACTGTTATTTTGTTCTTTGATAAATAAAAGTGTTTTAACCGAAATGAAAAGAATGTCTGGAAGGATATGGGTGAGGCTTTTGCCCAGCAGTGGGACTCAATAGGCTAAGAAAAAAAAGAGAACCGAAATGGTGTAATATTCTGTGTAGCTGTAGAAGTACTTTAGGTCAGCGTCAATTTCTTTTCACGTGACAGATTAGCAAACAGCTATAGAAAGTTGTTGCCGCCGCTTATCCGTATCTACGTCATCTGATAAGTTGCCAAGTGTACACAAGTCCTTCCGTTCTCAGCTTAAATGGTTGCCTATCCGTCAGAGGAGATCCCTCAGATCCCTCTGCATGCTCTTCACTATCATGAACGATCCTTGTGCTCCTGATTATTTAAAACAATATTTTAAAGTGTTGGGCAGTTCTCACAGTCTCAACCTTCGAGCATCTAAAAACTTACTTCTTCATATCCCTTCTCACCGCACCGGGTTTTTGTCTAATTCCTACGCTATTTCTACAATTAAAATCTGGAATGTGCTACCCCTTGACATCAAGAAGGCGGAGTCAAAATTTTCCTTTAAGCGTAAAATCCGAACACACTACTTAAAAGCTTGTCATTCTTAGTTGTTCTTCGTCATGATTACTATGAATTCTCTTAATCAGTATGATTATTATATATCATATTTATTAGTTTATTATTTTAGCATATATATGTATTTTATTAGTATTATATATATTATCTGTATATTATTTCCGAAATGTTAAAATTCAATTTTGAATCTTATTTTTATTTAATGTACACCTTCCACAGTATAGTCTTTATAACCCAAAGGTTGACTGGTAGAGAATGCCTTGATGCATTAAGTCCGCCCATGTACCACTATTGTACATAAAGTTTAAATAAATAAACAAGTGTGTAACAAAGTTGAAAATTCGCACGTGCTTCATATATGACCTACCGGCACTTATATTTTTTGAATCAAAACACTGATAGAAGTGAATGTCAAAGTTTCCCTCACAGATGCTGGCCATGTCGGAGAGCCTGTCTATCACTGGTCTTAAAAAATATGTGTCTTGATTATAATCTATACTAATATTATAAAGAGGTAAAGTTCGTATGTTTGTATGTAGGGTTCTCTGGAACTACTGAACCGATTTTGAAAATTATTTTTGTATATTGTAGCCACATTCATGAGGAATGCTATAGGCTATACGGGAAATTCCTACGGGAACGGGAAAAAACGGGATATGCGCGTACAAAGTCGCGGGCAACAGCTAGTCTTCTTAATAAGTATGTTTTAATCTAACTAGTCCGTCAGATAGATTAAAAAAAAAATTGGACACGTATTTTTTTTTTCACGTTATCAAAAAATGAAGACGATACAGTGCGTTGAAAACTCGTGTGACGTCACAGACCGATACACTTTTTATGTCAGTCTGTCTGTTTGTTACCTCTTCACGCTTAAACCGCTGAACCTATTTAGATGAAATTTGATAGAGATATAGTTTGAGTGCCGGGAAAAGACATAGGATAGTTTTATCCCGGGAGTATGTTCAATAGGGATTATTTTCGATATTTACGCGGGTGGAGCTGCGGGCAGCAGCTAGTATACAATATATGTGATGGCCTGTTGTCAAATAAATTGTTTTCCTTCTTTCTTGGCTTTATTATTAGACTCTATGAAATTGTTTGAAGTGTTTATTTTTCTGTAAGATAAATACGTAATAGTTGACAGAGTTCGCTATCAAATATAACATTTAGGCTGGGGTCCATGCATTTTCTAATATCTAATAAGTACTAGAAACAATTAATTTTAATATGAAGCTTCATTTTATTTGGCCATTACTATTTAGGGTTCCGTACCCAAAGGGTAAAACGGGACCCTATTACTAATACTTCGCTGTCCATCTGTCACCAGGCTGTAGCTCATGAACCGTGATAGTTAGACGGTTGAAATTTTCAATTTTCAATTTTCTGTGTTTCTGTTGCAGCTTTAACAATCTATATATATAAAAATCAATTGCTGTTCGTTAGTCTCGCTAAAACTCGAGAACGGCTTGACCGATTTGGCTAATTCTTTTTTTGTTTTGGTCGCCAGATTACAGGGAAGGTTTTAAAAAAAAAAGGGAAGTAGGGTAAGTATGTAGGGTAGGTAGCCGCAGTCACAGCTTGTAAATAATAGAAAAACAAAATAAAAAAATATTTAAGGCTGCCAAGCCGGCCAAGTCCGACTCGCACTTGGCCGGTTTTTCCCATAGCGATTAGAGATTTGCCGCCATAGTGAAAATTGTAGAAAATAATAATAGTTTGTTATGACATAGTTTAGTTAACATAGTTCCTAACGTCCATGTCTTTGAAATATCAGTGTAAAGATCTAGTTACCTCTGCACTTAACAGGAGACATTAAAACATACTAAAGTCTCTCTGCCAAAACTTTCTTCACAATTGGTCTGCCAACCGATTAGTATGTCATCGTGAGTGTTTCTATTAAATCCGCTCTAAGTACCTTGTCGTTATATCTTTATTATTGTACTATCTTTTGCCCGCGACTTCGTACGCGCATATCCCGTATACCCGTTCCCGTATAGCCTAGACTTCTTCATGAATGTGGCTATCATATGGTTTAAATAATTTATTCCCAAAAAGACAATAAAGCCACTTACATGAGAATACAAAATAACATTTAGTTTAATTATCTAATTAACCGCCACCGAGATAAGTAAGTAAAAAACTGTTTACGTAACACAATCGTAACATCATTAGAGACTTAATAAGTAATATCATTAGCCGGTAGGGTAGTTCAAAACAATAAAAGCGACAAAATGCGTAATGATAAATAGGTACCCGCTCAACATTTTTTTTTTTTTTATATATACAAAAACAATTATCCAAGTCCGACTGGTAGTTCTAGAGATTAGCGCGTTCAAACAAACAAAGAAACTCTTCAGCTTTATTGTATTACTATCTTTTGCCCGCGACTTCGTACGCAGATATCCCGTTTTTCCCTTCCCGTATAGCTTATAGCATTCCTCATGAATGTAGCCATCATCAAAAATATTTTTTCAAGTCCGACGGGTAGTTTCAGAGATTAGCGCGTTTAAACAAACAAACGAACTCTTCAGCTTTACTCTATTAGTTTAGATGTCTTTACTTCTGATCACAGTTGTAGCGGGTGGTCAAAAGCTCGGAAGTCTGCGAGGAACGAAAGAAAGAAAAAAAAATGCATTTATTGGCTCAATAAAAAATTAAAACAAACACCTTACAAATAGAGAATGTCAAAAAATGTAAGTATTTATAACAATACTGTGCCAAAAGGCTCAGCATAATCTCATGTGGCAACAGTAGGTACCACCTTCCCCGGTCACCGTAGACGCGGGCCTGCGGACGGCAAGCGTTGGGTGGCTGTCGCTATCCGATCACCACAAGGCCCAGGTCGATAGCGCGTTGTGTTCCACCCTTGCCTCAAAGAGGTGTCAGCATAGGAGACGGGCCCGCTAGGGCCAGAGCCTGCCAGGGTTGCGAAAGAGTCACCGCGGCCCTGGAACGCAAAAGGATTTAGAAGGGACACGGATGGGTTTTAGTCAGTAAGAGTCTGACACGCCCTTCCGCTCCACCCAGAGTGGAAGAAGTCATTTGATGATTTCCCATCCTTAAAAAAAAAGACATCTAACCTACCTAACGCTGATTTTCAGCTGCAGCCCACGGGTACCATGCGCTCGAACGCGCAGTAGATATATAAATAATTTAAAAAAAACAGTGGGGTATCCGTATTACCCAGTAACTGGATTATAGAGGTCGCACTGGCAGTTGCTTCATGTAAAATAGCTTCGAACAGCAGTCGACTTCAAAACAATTGGGAAACAGCTAGGCAGATTGACTTTGCTCTCGAAACGGTGACAAGAAAGAAAAAGAAGAGTCTAGAAACTAGGCAAACGCACGTCGTGTCTGTGGTAACTAGGTTGCCACTCAGCAATGCTGTGCCATTGGCGAACCCACAGCACGGCGCTAATTTTCAGTGGTAACCTCTTGTAACTTGAAAAACCCCGTTTAAAAGCACGTTAAGCTGTTTGCCTGCGCCAGGTTTATCTCCGGTCGTGTCGGATTCGCACGCACTACTCAATGGGTGGGAGTTTCACCTGAGATGGACCATCATGGCCGAAATCAGTCAGGAGAACTATTATTCAAAATCAAAAGTCATTTATTCAAATTAGGCTGAGTGCCAGCAATTTTTGAACGTCAAAATTCTACATAAAGACAGTCCCCCAAAACGCCCGCCCGTCACCACTTCCTAGTGTTATAGCTGGGAAGAAGAAGTGGCGCAAAAAAACTCCCCAGCAACACATCTGTCTGTTAAGTTTTAAAAACTTGAATTTATACAATAGTATGCAAAGTATTTTACAACACATGACACAGAAAATAAAATATTCAAACTGTAAATCAAATTAAATGAAATTAATTGATACTATTGTAATAATTGTAACTTGTCCATCAGCTGCTGCTAATATACACTTGTCGCTAGAAGCTCGAACAGCGTAATAGGCATTATTAAATGCCTTTGCTACACGACTGCCCAAAAAAAGGAGTGTTATGTTGTCAAGGTTCATGTATGTACGTATGTTTGTGAGTTTCTTTATTCCACCATAACTTCTAAACGGTTCAACCGATTTCGATGTATGAAGTATCGTTAGCATCGTTGCATTTGCCCGGGTAATATAGTGAATTATAAAAATAAAAATGAATAATTTAAAAAATTAAAAAACACGCCTGTAATGTCTAAAAATTAACTAAAAGATTAAAAACAAGCATTAGACCCAAAAATTGAAAACTGAAAAACAACTTTTTATTGCAGTTGGAGGACTTAATTATTTAAAGAAATGTTCCAGGGAACTGTTAACCGACTATAATATTTTTTTTTTTTCTGTTTTCAATTTTTGGGTCCAATGCTTGCTTTTAATTTTTTTTTTAATTATACCTTTTACTTTACAGGTTCAACGTCTAGTAGGCTTGAAGGCAGCTGAGCTGGGCGCGAACGCAGTGGTCGGGTACCAGCAGGATTTTGACTTGGAGGGGGAGGCAGGAGTCGTGGCTAGAGCTATTGGTATGTCTCACTAATATGACTTGTCTTCTTTAAGGTGACAGCGCCAGGGTAGCGCGAAATTCAAATTTTCATACGTTTTTTGCATTTTGCAGGTCAGTGTCAGGTTGTATGTTGATAAAAATACGATTGGCGACCGTAACAGATATGGCTTTACTGAGTTATAATAATTCAAATCATCAATCAAGCAATCAATTATTTATTTGCACAAACATGAGTACAATACATACAACAAAAGTGTCGACATGCAAGAGATGTTAAAGTTATTCTAAAAAAACAGATCATCACGTTTGCCTTAAACAATGGCATGCAAATATTAAATATAATTATTTATAATGTCACTGAGTCAAATTAATCAAAAATAAAAACAACATATAATCAGAACTTCTCATCCAAAATTATTCAAATTATAATAAGCCTTATCTGCTAGAAAATTAATAACTTTTCCTTTGAATTCTACATCCCTTAACTGTTTCCAGTTTTTTGAAACTTTATTATACAGGTTGTATCATTCATGTAACTCGATTGAATGACTTTTTTATGAAATAATCATTCATTCGAGTTATATGAACTTAGAGGGTCGTATTGATGATTTTAATGATTATAATTCTGTTCATAAATACGTGTTACGGTCGCGAATCATATTTTGTTCAACAAACAGCTTGACGCTGACTTGCAAAACCTAAAGAAATTTTGAATTTCGCGGGCTACCCTGGCGCTTCCACCTTAAGTTTAATACATACATAATCTACATGTAAAAACGTGAAGCAACAACTTTGTACCCTTTTCACGTAAAATACTCGGGCGGAGGAGTATTTAATTTAGCACAGTTAAAGTTTATATTAAGCAGGAAAGCAGAAAGCTAATATTTTTTTTTAATGCTTAAATAATACATTAAATTAATAAAAAATATGGTCTAACATAGGTCCGTGTTTAAACACAATCATATTTTTTAACCTACGTAACAAAAAGCTTACTCATCAAAATACAGTTTGACACACGTTAAAGTATACAAAGTACACAAATTTTGTATTGACTGTACTTTAGTCAATACAAAATTTGAGCCCTGACTCCTGCACTAGGAAGATATAAATACTTAGACCATGGAATATTTTAGTAAAAACTTTTTATTTTTCTGAAATAAAGCGTGTCCTAAACGGGGATAAAACCTTTATGGCGTAGACATATGAATCAAGTCGAGAACTAGATATATATAAAATACAATCTACTGCATAAAGCACGGGATCAGCAATTTTTTTATGATTTATCGAATCAGAATCAGAATCAGACTTTATTTGTGAAACATAGGTATTTACATAAAGGTCTTAGGTTTAAACATATGTTCGCTATGTTTTGCCGTGAAAGCGTACAAATATTTAAAAAAAATAACAGCAAATTATAAAACAAAAAACAAAATTAAGTACTTTACAAGAAAATAATATTTAAATTTAATAAATATCTTAATAAAATCTAAAATTATAAAGACGCTTAAAAAGAGATACAGTTGTTTTAAAATATTTAAAAAGTAAGCACATCAAATTTTAATGTTACATTTTTTCATTAATAAAATCCTCTACACTATAATAACATTTCGATCGAACATCGACTAATTCATTCTATCATCAATCGACGATCGATCGATTGGTGTGGTAACACCCTTACTTACAACTATGAAGATTAAAGATGATTTGAGAATATTGTTCGAGTTGACATTTCCCTATAAATAAAATTATGTATACATAAAACGTGACATTGGGCACGTTGCTCTGCTGTAAGCAAAACTTTCTAGAGTTTTCGGTTGGGAAAGGTATTGTGTGCGTTTACGACACGACGTAACGAGTTCACGAGAAACAGGGGTGGCTGATTGCTTCTGGCAGTTTATTTTTGTCGTTTTATTGTAATCTAGGAAAGAGTTTGAAAGAAATTACTATGGAATCAGGGAAGGTTCGGGGAGATTTATTCTTTTTAAACCAACAACCTGTTGTTTTCTAAACAATACACACATGAACTCACTTTTTTTTTGCGCATGAGCAGTAACCACATGACGCCACATGCTTTTTTTTTTAAGGATGGGAAATCATCAAATGACTTCTTCCGCTCTGGATGGAGCGGAAGGGCGTGTCAGACTCTTACTGACTAAAACCCATCCGTGTTCCTTCTAAAGCCCTTTGCGTTCCAGAGTCGCGGTGACTCTTTCGAACAAACTCCGCAACCCTGGCAATAAGGCCACATGCTGCGGTCCTAACATAATCCTTTAGTTTTATTTACATTCAGACTTCTAAGGTGCGATACCTGTATATTAAAGCAAAATTTGCCCTTTAATCGCAGTCGAAATCTGTCAAAACAACTCTAATTTAATATGTAGTAAATGTTAATGTTAAAGAGTACCATGGCCCCAAAACAAATAAAGAGAAAATATAAATGTTAAAGAGTACCATGGCCCCAAAACAAATAAAGAGAAAATATTAATGTTAAAGAGTACCATGGCCCCAAAACAAATAAAGAGAAAATATAAATGTTAAAGAGTACCATGGCCCCAAAACAAATAAAGAGAAAAAAAACCTCTAATTTACCTACATTTTCTGTGATTTATTGTCGCCGAGATGGTACCGTTTTGTTAGGGTTCCGTACCCAAAGGGTAAAACGGGACCCTATTACTAAGCCTTCTCTGTCCGTCTGTCACCAGGCTGTATCTCATGAACCGTGATAGTTAGATAGTTGAAATTTTCACAGATGATGTATTTCTGTTGTCGCTTTAACAACAAATACTAAAAAACAATAAAATAAATATTTAAGGGGGCTCACATACAACAAACGTGATTTTTTTGCCGTTTTTGTAGTTATCTACAAAAACGGCCGGTTTTTTTTTCTGAATTAAACATTGAAGTACATTGTAAACTCTGCTACTTCAACCTGAAAACCTGTCAAAATAGGCGAAAGAGTTTCAAGCGTTTAATTCGTTTTTAACTCAAAATACCCGAATCGTAAACCAGCCCTTAATCTTTTTACCTATAAAACCAAATTTGCATGACTAACTTATTATTCTTGTATCGATTTCAGGCACCGCCGTCAGCATAACTCCTTTACCGATGCCGAGTCAAACTGTTACTATGCCGCCGTGCACGCAACAGTGAGTACATACGATAATCAACATTTTTCTTTCGCTATAAAGTCGAAAATCGAATGTTAGAGTTCCCCCTTGTAATGTAAATTTAAAGGACAAAGATTAATTTGTAGCAAGGTCTAGATAGTTTAGCCCCGATTGTTTATTTTTGATTCTTGAAGAAGTTATTCTATTCAATGTTAAAAATCAAAACAAATCTTTAGTTTTTCAAGGACATAAAATAAAGAAAGAGTAAATATTTTTCACTTGCTTTAAATGTTCGTAATAGATGTTGACACAACAGTAACTTAGTTTAAAACCGAGTTTTTATAAACAATTTACTTATAGTTATATTTTTGCATGGTTTGTCGTGTCCGCTAACCTAAAACAGGCAATTAAAAAAATATTTGGACATTTTGGCGACAGATAACGAAAGTATTTCGGAAATGTCTACTTATTACCAAAGTCACCAAGAAGAATTGCAAAAATTACTTCTGATTTTAAACCCTAATGCATCCTCTTTACTGGATGAGACAGATGCAATAGAAGAAGATGAAAAAAGCATGGATATGACTCGTCAGTCCAGTATCACAAGCTATGCTGGAAGCGTCTCCATATATCAAGATGACTATCCCCATAAGAGAAGTCTAAGACACCTATCCGAAGACCAGACGGATCTTAACAGATTACTTAACAAAGAAAGCGACGATTCAGACTCTTCCGGACCTATAGAGAAACTAAAAAAGATCAAAACTAACTTCTTTACTAAAAGATTTACTCGACGATCTAGTAGCAAACGATCTTCAATTGATAAGCAAGACGATTCTATATCTTTAAGGTCGAATGCTTCTGATACTTCGAGAATTTCACTGGTTGATATAAAAAACGAGTTGAAGAAATTCAAAGGTTTAAGGAAACCGAAATTCCGCAAGCCCTTTGTTAATAAAGAGGACGAAGGCGAAGGCATGGCTTCGATCCTTGCCAGGTCTATAATACATGTTCAAACAAGCCTTGCTTGTATTGCTGAGACTCAGGATTCCGAAGCGTCTCCCGGCTCAACCATGCGGCGAGCTAGCGAATCTGAACCCACCCTCAATTTGTCTGATGAAGAAAAAGCTAAAGAAGAAGATACTGAGGAAGCTAAAAATATGCCAGAAATACGTTTCACTTCTTTAAATAATATCAGTACTGAAGAAATAACTGTACCGAAAAGAGAGAGGAAAATATCAGAGTCTTGTCCTGCAACGCCAATGCCAGATAGAAGCGAAAATCTTCTCACTTTGCCTGGTGATGTTGGTTATTTCGGGTCAGTTTCCTCTGCACTGTCAGCTGAAAGCTCTGAGCTAGAGGAGTCCAGTAGCGAAGAAGAAGATGATGATGAAAGTTCTGATTTGAAAACAGACACTGAAAGGTCCTTTGAAACTACGAGCTCAGTAGTACAATCAGTGCTAAGTCATGAACTTGATCCCAAACTCATAGCTAGTATGGAGAAGAAATTAAACATGCTTGGAAGTGGAAGTCAGGATCTAAAAGAAGTCCATCCAATGGATATAAAAAAAGAAGTCAAGCCAACGGAAATTAAAAAAGAGATTGATAAGAAAGCTGTAGTAGAACAACAAGTCTTCGACACTCAAGTGCTCATTGACAAATGCAAATCACTAGAATGCGTGCCGCGAGAAATAGAGAGTAAGATAGTGGTTGAGAAGCCAGTGCGTTCAAACGAGGCATCAACGTCATCGGTCAAAGACGACACGTGTGTTACTAAACCTAGTAGCCACCATATTAAGTTCCATAATCCGTTTTCTCACAAGAAACAAAAAAGCATTAGTGAGCCTTCTTCACCCGTAGATAAAGATAGCTTCGTCCATCGCTCGTCGAGACGTATTAGACGTCAACTGTCTAAATTATCTAAAAGTAACATGATCAAAAGCATCTCCCATTACTCTTTGCATTCGAAAAAGAAGGAAACTAAAACTCCTTTGAGTCAACCTGGGTCGTCTTCCGATGTTCGTTCGAAAGCTCCAAGTGAAACCGTGCTGGGTTCTCCTTTCTTGTCCTATAATGATCTGATGGTTTTGGACAAGGAGAGTATTGATACTAACAAATTTTTCCATAAGAGTGACGACTTTGATCCTGTGAAGGTTTCCATGTATATTGGATCAGAGCCTGTTTCCAGGAGTTCTCTTAGTGGCATATCCTCGCCATACCATCGAGAGGAACCTCATCACTCCCATCATGAGAAGAAACACTCGCTAAAGTCTTCAGGATTAGTCCATACTGCTATGGAAACTATTCTGTTAGACAAAGTACAATCTTTACTCGTCCCTACTTCCCCTGACCCTGACTCTGTTAAAAACAAACAATTTTTCGATGATGTAAACGAAAAATTGGGAAAAGTCGAGGAGTATAGAAACAATAATGCATTAGTTGGAAGCAGTATTAATTCAATGGCTTCACATAGGCCACAAAGTCAATCTCCACCAGTTAGCAATAAACCAGTTATTGTCAGTGGAATAAGAAAGGAAAAAGGTCACCAACATAAAAGTAAGCCTCCAAGCTTAATGCAGACTGCGATGGAAACCATGCTGATGGATCAAGTCCAATCTGTGCTTATGTCCACTCCTCAAACGCCTCAATCAGAGTTTAGATTTGAAGACAATGAGCAACACGAACCTCACGAACATCATAAAAACATGGCTAGGAAGTCTATTTCCTATATCCAGTCTTTGCTTGGTCCGAAATCCCCAGACCATCACTCGCCAACAGAAAAGTTTTTTGAAAGCAAAAAGAAAAAAGAAGCAATGTCGACTGGACTTGTTCATACAGCTATGGAAACTATGCTAATGGAAAAGGTTCAATCAGTTCTTGGTCCAGAAACACCAGAACCAGATCATTCTGTGTTTGACTATTATGACAGACCTGAAATTTATGCTCATCATCATAAGAAAGACGATAAACCTCATAGTTTATTCCAAACTGCGGTTGAAACTATGCTCTTGGAGAAAGTCCAAGCATCAGCTTTAGGTGGGTCTGTACCCGATCCAGTAGTTTCTACTGATGAAGAAAGATATCATGAGACACATAAAACTGACAGTTCAACAGGTATGACGCACTCAGCCATGGAAACTATTCTAATGGATAAGATCACTGCTTTAGTTGGACAAGCTGATGTGCCTCATGTAGACTCTCATCATGATGAAGAAGAATCCGAGAAACATGAAAAGCAATCGTTAAAAGATAATTTAAAACCTACTGGTCTGGTACATACAGCTGTTGAAACTATTTTGCTGGACAAAGTCCAAGCTTCTTCGTTGGGAACACCCGTTCCAGATCCCGTAATACCAACTGAAGAGGAAAACCATCCAAAGTCTCCGGAAAAGGAAGAAGTTGGTGGTCTAACACATACAGCTATGGAAACCATACTAATGGATAAAGTCCAATCTTTAGTTGGTCAACCAGGAATAACCTTTGTTGAACCAAAAACGTTTACCGAAAATGAATTAGAGGAAGCTGAACATTTAAACGATGATCTAAAATCTCCCGGATTAGTAAAAAGCGTAGTAAAAAACATCTTATCAGATAAAGTTCATACTTTAGCAGAAGAAAAAGAAATAGCTGTCGAGAAATTAAAAGAAATCTTCGATAAATCTCATTCTACTGAAAATCTGAAATCGACTGGCTTGATTCATACTGCTTTTGAAACTGTACTTTTAGATAAAGTACAGACTTTGATACCTGCGGAAGTCGAAACCGATAGTAACAAAGAAGCTGAAAAGGCAGAAGATGAACCACCTGGTATCATTAGTACTGTAATTGACAAAATTCAATCACTGCTACCGACAGCTGCCACTGAAACGACAGAAACAATTCCGACCGAACAACCAAAATCAAACAAAAAACTAATTCGCCAAGATAGTGTACACTCAATAACAGACACCGAAACGCCTAAAATGTCCAAAAAATCTAACCCATCACCTAGTGACGTCACTAAGCCAGTGGTAATCATACACGGTGCACTAGAGACCATACCTTCGCTGCCCGAGCCCTTAGATGACGTAGAGGAGACTAACAATAGTGTGTGTGATAACTCGCATGCCGTGTGCGGTGTCAACAGGAGCGAGCGAGACAGGGATAGGCGGGAAGACAAGTGCGACAAAGACCGAGGATCACCGAGACATGCCCGCCATGAATCCTATGGTGGAAGGGAACCGGTGCAAACAGCACATGCCCAGAATTCCTCCTTGAATGCCACTTCGACTCCGCTCGGAATACATCGGAGGTCTTCGGATTCTGATCTTAGTGTGACACCTAAAGGTCAGTTCTATTGTGTTTGTTATGTATCGCTCATTTATATTGAAAGCAAAGTTGAACAACAATCGCGCAATATTGTTTGTAGCAACTTCTGATGTTGCGGGATTTTCCAATGGGTACACAAGTATAAATATACGGAGTATTACCATGTTGCAAGTAATATTGGCACATTCCATTTTAAGAGCAAATTGTTGTTCCATATCCACGGTAAACATTTAATGAGCAACATTTGATCAACATTGTTCATGAACAGCGACAAAGTTGCTGGGGACAGTGTTTAAATCAATATTTCTTGTCCTCACGCCAGTCTGCGTCAAAATGTCTTTGCATTATTTTATAATTAGCCTCCAATACTGCCATGTTTATGAACTGTCTGCAAACACGTGCACACATGGCAACAGTTGCTGCTAAACTGATGATTTCACCCGTCGAGCGAGATTTTTTTTTAATGCAGTGATCAACTCTGTAACACGCAGTGTTGCCAGGTACTCAAACAAATGTTTACCAGGAATACGGGGCTATAAATTAACAACGTTATGCAACTTTGTTTTCTTATGAATACGTGACTTAACATTTTATGAAACTGGTGTTTGAATTCTAATTGCTTTTTATTTTCTTTTTCTGCAATCCATCTGCACCCAGTGCTGGGTATGGTTTATTTGTGGATGTTTTATAAGTCATCGTCTTTGTGCTTCTCCATCCATGCTTTCACCATATTTATTAATTTATTATCTAAACTTAATGTACAATAGTGGTACATGAGCAGACTTAATGCATCAAGGCATTCTCTACCAGTCAACCTTTGGGTTAAAAAGACTACTGTGGTAGATTTACTTACACCAATAAAAAAAAAATTGTTTCGGAAAGAATACACAAATAATATGATATAATACTAATAAAATACCTATATATGCTAAAATAATAAACTAATAAATATGATATATAGTAATGTTACTGATTAAGAGAATTCATAATAATCATGACGAAGAACAACTAAGAATGACAAGCTTTTAAGTAGTGTTTTCGGATTTTACGCTTAAAGGAAAATTTGGACTCCGCCTGCGCCCTTTTCAGTCAGCCAACTTTATATTTTTCATGGGCTGTGTTCTACATCTCCTCACATGAACCATCTATGGTATCATTCACACATCATCCAAATTACTTGTGAAAATTTTTGTTATTATTTTGGTGTACATTAAAGTATATTCTAACTATCTATCGTTCATTTATTTTCATACCATATTTAACTTGGATTGGTTATGTAAATAGCCCATCATAATTCAAGATCATACGTATTTTTTTAAATATTGTGCTATTTCTACTAAGCCTCACTAAGTATAAATTAATTTATACATAAAAACAAAACACATATGTACATACACTCAGGCGCTAAAGTACCCACACATCGATGTTATCTTTTATAATCTTAACACCCAAATTCTATTAAATAAATTAATTTCAAGAGGTAGAACAGCTTTGAATTTGGATCATGTTTTAGGTACTAGTAGAGTAGATTAAGTAAGGGCTCCATTTTACGCACTTTCGGTCTCACTCCCATTCGGTCCGTTGTGCGTAGGTGTCCTAGCCAGCCTTGCTCCGCTCAGAAGTAGAGAAGTTTCCTTAGATTTAGGAGCTAATCGCTTTTTAAAGTTTTATATGTACTAGTGCTTTTAAATATCTTGTTTTCCTAAACCTTAAAGTCCTAAAACCCACCGAATTCTAGGTGGCTCACTGAACACGTCAGCCGGTAACGTTGGCAGCGGCGGTGGCGCCATCTTGCGGCCGTCCATGAACAGCAACAACTTGGACATGCTGGAGTATCCCTTCCTCACCATGACGGCGTATCCGCCTGGCTTTATCGTTCATATTGGTATGTATTTTTAAGACTACACTCAAAAGCATTCTCCTTCTTTTTAGGCGTTCGGTAAATAGGATCTACTAAAACAAAACATGTCAAATGCATGACTTACGGTCGGTTTCAATAACGTACATATATAACTTTAACCAACTGTCAAATTAACTACCAACAGTAGCTGAAACGTCATATTTGAAAGGCAAACATGACGTTACAGGTAGCTGCATAACGTAAGATTGGTTCTTTAGTTATAAAATAACCTTTTCTTGCCAATCGTCACCATTTGTTCATCGGAACTGTCTTTGATGAAAATTGGTAGGTAACCCTAATTTTTTTTATTCAGCATTATAAGACTGCATTTCTATGTGTTTGTTAAGAACCAATAGAATCGCTTAATTTACAAACGACTCTTTTGGTTCTTAACAAACACATTCCTCGCTACGCATCCTCGCGCAGTTCTAGTGGAATCGCACCCTTACAGTGTCGTCTCAAGATAGATACATAATATAAGGAAATACCCCTTTGGCATAAAACTAAAATATCCCATTTAGCTGATATTTCACCGGTGGCGTATGGATTACTCTTCTTGTAACCAGGTATTCAAAACAGCAATTCTGCGTGGCAGCAGAAGGGCACCATGTTTTTATCTCCCCTTTTTCCTCAAGTCTTGCACAGCTTAACAGTTTAACTATTTTGGTTTTATTATTTTTACCACACAGTCTCTGAACCATACGACAATGAACCCTATTACCATTAAAATAAGAACAATCATTAACAATACAAATCTATTTCTTTCTATAATTGACAGGTGGTACAGTATGCGCTCGCTCAGTAAAGCTTGCAGACGGCGGCGAGGGCGCCGCGCGCGCCGCCTGGTGGGCAGAACTCAGAACTGAACTGCGAGCGCACGCGAGGGCCTTGAGGTGTAACGCGGTCATCGCTTACACTGAGAATACTGCTATTTGGTGAGTATTATTGTTCAGTTAACGATAAACTCAACTGTAACTAAACGATAGGCACAACTGGTTGCTAAAAGGTTGGGAAACTTAGCAAAAGTGAGACGGTACCTCACGGCGAAACAGTGCAGCCTTTGTTAAGCGCAAGTTTGATCTTGATGGAGTATTTGAACATATACAACTGCCCGATGATTAATATTAGGGCTGCTGTATACGTTCCAATCGCGCGGAAAACTCTGATATTGCGATGCAGGATTTCTTTGTCCTAGTTCGTTGCTGACGGTATAGATGTTGTTGCGTTATTTTTTGCGGCAGTACAGATTTCGCTTTATTAGTTTTTAGTGGTGGTATGGATGCCGCTACACTTCTCTCATCTCGGGGCCGGCTCTACCAACTTGATGCGCTTGATTCGATAGACAAGCCAAGTATCTCTTCGGCAATGATGCACTGGTCGAGTAAAACTCCAAAGCTTTGAACATCGACGTCGTGTCGCCAGCCTATCGTTTTCTCTTCGTGGAGTGTCATAATTGAATTCCGTCTAGTACATTCCGGACCTAGCATGTCCCATCATCGAGCACGAAGACGTATGGATGATCCTCTGGTACATAGTGGAAATTAAGCACTAATAAATTTGACTTGTCCAATCGTTTTTCGCACCACCATATTTGGCATCCCAAGTATGTAACTGTAGCAGCATCAATGCCGCCACATAAAAAAACTAAGAAACGAAATTTGTACGGCGACAAAAAGAATTGCAACGCCATCTATCCTGTCAGCGATGAACTACCAACGAAATCCTGCATCGCGCAAGCAAAGTACTCCGTGTGATTTGAACATATACAACAGTCCGAATATCAACTATCGGGCAGTTGCCCACCAGACACAACAACCGCCTGGTCGGAGGATCCTCCCATTTCAGTGGAGGTATGCGGGACTTTACTCTCTGTACCGCAAAAACAAAGTCATATAGAGGTATAGACTACCTAACTTATTTAAAGTGCCAAATATGTTGACATTCACTCATTATTTTATTTATTTGCAAGAGATATTAATTTATTATTATTTTGTTTCTGTCATATTCTTGTCTAGCAAAAAAGGTAGGTCCAATAATTGAAGTCATGTTTATTTTCAGTGAGGACGTGTGCGTTCTCTCTGCGTCGGGTACCGCGGCCGTCATCAATTTAGACTGTGATTTCAATGCCGACTCGGAACCAAGCACAGGTAAACCATTGTTTTATCATAAGTAGATAAATATTAATACAGGGTGAGATTGGAGGGATAGTGCCATAAATATTGAAGGTACAAATTTTTGGCCGAATTAAACATTTCTTTAATTTTATACAACGTGTAACAGAATAAATGCAATACCTCTCGAGGGGTCATTGTATTCATCATTATGAACAACTTTTACTATGGGATCAACCCCGAAATCGCAAAAAAACAGCTTTTCAGTACATTTTGTCGATTTTGCGCACAGAAATGTATGGGGGAGTCGTTTTTTTTTTTCGCGATTTCAGTGTTGGTCCCATAGTAAAAGTTGTATAATGATGATGATTGATGTATACCAAGATTAATTAAGGTGTTTATTTATGGGTATGTGTAGCCTGAAAATAAATGACTACCGTCCCGTCAGGGCTCCAGAGGGAACCTCTTAACAATACGAGTTGTGTCCAGAAGTACCGCTTTCTGAATCGAGCCCTTGATCCAGCTGCCTAACGAGAGCCTCCTGAGGTGTTGGTCGAGGCTCGTGACTATTAAGCCATTGACTGACACGACTATCGGTGTAATGATTGCTGAGTCCACATCCCCACATGTCTACAACCTCGCGAGCCAAGTCAAGTATAATAATAAACATATGTTTGCCACTGCGCATTGGCCTAGTAATTGGAGGGCTTTCGTTCGGATTCTGATCGGATAGCGTAGCAATCTACCCTGAACTCGAGCGAAAGGTTTCATGACTATCACCTATATATAACTTTTCCAAAAAATTATGTCTTTTTGTCATAGCTTGTTAAGATATTTCTTGTAACTAACTAATTGTGGATTCTGTCTGAATAAATAAATTTATTATTATTCCATTTACTTATTTAATATTACATATTAATTACATTTTTAAATATTTAAAAAAATATTTAAAAAAAAACATTAAAAAATATAAAAAATAGTAGCCCACCGGTATCGGGAACAGGGTCCAAGTTACCGGTGGTCAGGGCCCCTGGGAGAGGAACCTCCTAACTATGTGCGCCGTATCGAGAAGTACTGCCTTCTGTATCAGGCCCTTTACCCAACCGCGCAACTACAACTACGACAGATGGACGTCGAAGCTTTTGGCCATCAGGCCATTGGCCGTAACGGCAATCGGCAGAATGACAGCCGAGTCCACATTCCACATGTCGACAACTTTGTCCACCTACCACATGTGCTTTTCATTATTATTATTAAAATAACGTCTCACTACATATTGTATCCAATTTGTTACAGCAACCACTGGTTCCAAGAACGCAATCGACGAGCTAGAAAGTGAATTATGCAGCATGGCGCACGTGCCCTACTCTCCTGGCGCCGGACCGTACAGAGCCGAGCTGTCCGCCTGCGGAGGGTGCAGGTCAGTGATGGGATTATATGGGCCCTATGAACATGTATATTTAAAGGTCCATTTCCCATGAGACCTATTTATTTATATTTATGTACAGACAACAAAGCTATTTGGTATACAGACAAATATACTATTCTTTCCAATAAACTGCCAATATTTATTTCTAATGTGTGCATTATAACTTTTTAAGCTTAGGTATGACATACTTACGAGTGTGGTGTACAATAATTGTCTACTCACCACACTCACAACATTATTTAAAAGTAGTTGCATGTTAGCTGCCTGCATACCAAATAGCTTTGTTGACTGTACATCACAGGAGCTCGTGGCTAAATAATAATAGCCGCACGGGTCGATCTTCAAGGTTTAGCAACACTTGTCGAGGTTGGTCTGTAGATGGGTGACCATCTTAACATACCGAGACTCCTCCGTGCATCGGAAAGCAAGTTAAGCCGTTGGTCCCAGCTGTCATTTGTAGATCTTTGGCAGTCGTTAAGGATAGTCAGAAGCCAGAAAATCTGACACCAGTCTTGCCAAGTACCGTGTTACCCAGTTAATGCGTGGTGGAGGTCTGGTAGGCAGCCGCTCCACGTAAAATACTGGTACTCAGCTGAATCCGGTTTGACTGGGAGCCGACTCCAATATAGTTGGGAAAAGGCTAGGCAGATGATGGTGACAGGCAGGTTTGACCTTGACGATAGTTTTGTCGTGCTGAACCTGCGGTCGAGCTCGTAGTGTCGTCAATTTCCATATGGTCGCTGTCAGTTAGTCGGGCGACAACTGCTGAACTGTGTTCTGATTTGTCTGTGGTGTGACCAGAGACACGTTAATTCATGTCCGGTCCTGACATGGGCTGATAGTGATGCAGTTTTTATTTTTATTTTATTTATTTTTGTTGTAATTGTAGTTGATAAGTTTTTTATTTTTAAGTGTTTCTGTGCGTTTTTTCCGGCAGCATAAACTGTTTTTTTTTTTCTTGCTTTTCTAGTGATTTTCACTTCAGACAAAAATTTCTACAATTTTCTTGTACAAACTCAAGGTTTGCCAACGTAATTTTGACCGTAGGTAATGTAACAGATCACGTTCAAACGAGTACACTGCGCTCCAAACGCAAATCGGCTCAAATGGCTGCCCAACTTAAATAGGACTAGGTAGGAAATATCAGCCGCAGACAAGCTGTGGGCTCGTAAACACTGGAGTTCCCTGAAAAAAAAACACCCTGTATTATTACACCATCCGAAAGTGTCGCTACTAAGGAACAAATTCTGGGAAGTAATACCACATGGCAAACTAAAGGAAAGCTCTCATTTTTAACGATTTTCAGTCATGCACACTTTAAAAATTGACCCTGTATATCTGTGTTATCTTTCACAGGAGAGCTCGTGTACCCACAGTATTATTGGCGACATGCTCCAAGCCAAGCAGGTTGACTTCACATGCCAAAGCAGTCACGCTTACTGCCGTCGGTGAGTACACTATTTATATCTTCTTAATCTATATATATAAAAATCAATTGCTGTTCGTTAGTCTCGCTAAAACTCGAGAACGGCTTGACCGATTTGGCTAATTCTTTTTTGTTTTGGTCGCCAGATTACAGGGAAGGTTTTAAAACAGAAAAAAAGGAAGTAGGGTAGGTAGAGTAGGGTAGGTAACGGTTGACGGTTGTTGGTGAAGGGAGCGAAGCCGCGGGCACAGCTTGTATATAATATTTCCTGTGTACGTGTATATGTCACTGAACTCCTCCTAAACGGCTGGACCGATGTTGATGAAATTTTTTGTATGTGTTCAACGGGATTCGAGAATGGTTTAGATTCACTATCAGACCCGGTAGGTGGCGCTGCAATCGATTTATATAATTCTTCGTGATACACAAAGCAAACGTTCGGACAGGACAACGTCTGTCGGGGCCGCTAGTATTCATTTCACTATGATAAATAGTGTTAACGTTAAAAATTTTGCTTTCACGGTTTTCAAAGTACTGCTAGCAGAAAGTATATAGATATATTTTAAGTTTTAAATAAAGATGTTTTTTTTTGGAGTAACTCCATTAAGAAACGATTTTCATATTTAGCCCGCGTCAGGCGTTAACTAAAAGTGAGGCGTTACGTTTTCTAATCGGACCATAAATTGCGGAGTTAAAAAAACAAACAACGAAATTGATAACCTCCTCCTTCGAAGTCGGTTAAAAAACAGTGCCGCACGCGAGCAACATATAACATACGACTGCTGTGTGTGTCTGGATTTCTATAAAATATTATTGGGTTTTTGTTAATAGAATAGAATAGAAAACATTTATTCGATACAGAGACAACAGCTATCAGAAATAAAGAGTGTCTAGGATCCTTTAAGAGGTCTCTGTTTAAATCTTTTAGATAGATGTTACTACTCCATCACTGAGTTTACTACTGATAAACAGATGTATGTCGATGACGACTTGCTAATTAAGCACTTTTGATTTTATTTATTGATTAAGCATGAATGTTTTCATTTGTCTAAGATTGTAATGACATAAAATTTACTTAACTGACATATTTTTAATTGAATTATTTGTTTAATGTAATGACATGCCATCTGAATTGGAACTGTAATTGTAATTGCTTGTTTATGTAAATTTTGTACGCCATATATTGGCAAAACATAGCGCATATATATTAGACAATGAACCATCTGTAACCATACCTATGTTCAACAAAATAAATGTTTGATTGATTGATTGAACACAACAGCAACAAAACACAAAGTAAAAAAGAGAACAAGCATAAGACAACCATTATCTAGCACTTGACTTGACTTCTCCCGCTCTGGGTGGAGCGGAAGGGCGTGTCAGACTTTTACTGACTAAAACCCATCCGTGTTCCTTCTAAAGCCCTTTGCGTTCCAGGGCCGCGGTGACTCTTTCGAACAAATTCCGCAACCTACCGAAAGGGTTACCATCTCAGCATTTGCTGGGTGAGCGCGTTAATGTTATATTGATTTTTATATTTTAGCTGCACGAGTAAGAAGGGCTCCGCCCACTTCGGAGCCGGGCGCTCGGGACATATCCGATCAGCTGCCATTCTTGGAGTACGAGCTGCACAAACTGCTTCTGGCCAAGCTCAGGATGCAAGTAAGTCGTTTGTTTTACATATAGCTTCTTTAAGTCAAGAGGGGCACGTGGCTAAATCATAACAGCCGCACGTTTCGATCTTCGAGGGTAAGCAATGCTTGCCGAGGTTTGCCTGCGGCTGGGTGAATAAACATTAAACAGGGACGCTCTTATCCTGCACGTCTTTTACATCGTTCTCACATATGTATATGCATAATTTCAACAGGAATGATGTAACCATAACTTTGTAAAAAATATTATTTTTAAAAGAGTGTCTGTGGAGTTTCTTGCACGTTCTTCTCCATAGAGATCTACGCTTTGGAACGTGTAAAGAGCTCCATCTTTTTGACCAACCGATCTTGATAATTCAAAAGTGCCTGTAAATGGTGTAATTGAAATACATGCTTTCGAGTTTGAGTTTGAAAATTCCGAAAAACACTCAAAGGAGTCTGCCCAGGTTTCGGATTCTACTTGAAAATTTCACCAGTTTACCGAGACTCCAAAGGGGCCAGGATAACCGTGTGAGGGAGAGGCATACCTGGGTTGTGGAAGTCTACTGTACTGATTACTACAGGAGAGGCGTCTAGTTTTCTTTGTACCACTGCAAAAGAAAATTTTAATTTACGTAAAGTTAAATATATGTATCCGTAATTTATGAAACGACTGTCTTGTTCCCACAGGGCGCGAACGCGTTATTCTCCCTCCAGACACAGATATCTATCGGCGAGCGATGTGTGATGGCGCTCGCGAGCGGGACAGCTTGCAGATTGGGCGCCTTGCCGCCTCCCGCACCGCCTAGGATTAAGGTTGATGGGTTTTTTTTTATTTATTGGTCGCTCCACGTAAAGTACTGGTATTCAGCTGAGCCCAATATTGTCAATATAGTTGGGAAAAGGCTAGGCAGATGATGATTATGATGATGATGATTGACACGCATTTCACCATTTTCTTACCTGATGGTGAGCGATGATGTGGTCAATGATGAAGCAGTTAGAAAACAGTTTAATTAGCCTGGGAATTTCAAAAAGAGATGAAGGTTAAAGTTGCCAAATCCACATATCAGGCCCGTGCCCGAGACGTGTGACGGCCCGTGGTCTGTTAAAACATAAATTAACACGTCCATGACACGGCCCGGACCCTAACGTGTGTTAACGAGTTCATATAAATATACAGTCAACAAAGCTAATTGGTATATAGGCAAAAATATTTATTTTTTCCACTGCACTGCCAATATTTATTTTGAATATGTGCATTATAACTTTTTAAGCTTATGAAATACTTACGAGTGTGGTGTACAATAATTGTCTACTCAGCACACTCACAACATTGTTTAAAAGTAGTTGCAAGTTACCTCCCTGCATACCAACTAGCTTTGTTGACTGTACGTACCGCTGACGTGTGTTAACGAGTTCATATAAATGTACGTACCGCATACGTGTGTTAACAAGTTCATTTAAATGTATATACCGCTGACGTATGTTAACGAGTTCATATTAATGTACGTAGGTACCAAATTTTTTTGAGCTCCACGTCCCGGGTAAGACCCTGATGTGTGTGAATTAGATCCTGTTTGAATATATGAATGGAGATTAAATATGTCAGGTTTTAAATAATACAATCTCGAACCAATATAGTTTGGTTTTTAAGTTGTGTAATGTGAATGGACGTTTTTTTTTTGCTTGAGTAAACTTCTTAGAAACTTTTGAATTGTTATCAATATAATCAATTTTTATAATGTTTTCAGGCTTCAGAAAACGACAAAGACGCGTTGGAAATACAAAAAGCGCTATGGGATTCGTTTTCAGCAAACAGAGCAGCCAACGGATTCGATATTGGTAAATATTATTAAACATTTAAATTCACCCTTTTCCCTTTTGGAAAATTTGCTAATCTTTAAAAAAAAAACGATCCGATAAGTGCTTAATCTTGCATTAGATGTATTTCCATCTCAAATGATTCTCACCTTTTATTAGTTTATCGATAAAAGTACAGCGCACGCGTTCGAGTTTTCTACTCAATTAATATTTAATTTAGTTAGGAGCGTTTACGCCGTACGGCATTTCATACAAACTCTTAAGTCCATTTTTTTCCAACATGATTGAAACGATTTTAATGAAACTTGGTATGCATACGCTAGAAATCCAGGTCTAAATAGTAAGTAGAGAACATTTTCGAAAAAGAATTAAGGGGGAAAGATAGACTAATTTTTCAATTTCTATAGAAAACTTAAAATGGCTCTGTCTGTCTGTTACCTCTGTCACGCTTAAACCACTGAACCGATGTAGATGAAATTTGGTATAGAGATAGTTTGAATCCCGGGAAAGGACATATAAAGATAATTATCCCGGGAGTATGTTCCCTTGTGATAATTTTCGACATTCACTTGGCCGGAGCCGACAGACAGACAAACACTTTCGCATTTATAATATTAGTATGGGTATGGATATGGTACCTACTCTCTTCTACGAACTTCAACAATTCCTTCACCCCATTCAAAAGGATTGGTTTAGAGTTACTGATTAAATTAATAACTATTTGTAACTGCGCGTTACTGCTACTTGTTGATTGAGACCGGTAACAAAGTTTTACGCTTGGTAGGAAGTATCAACGTTTATTCGACTAAATTACAGTGTTTAGTTCAATATAATTATTTATTTATTTATTACAGACATACATACAGCTATCATAACAGTAAACCAATGCGATAGTGCAGAAAAGAAAACACAACACAATTCAATTAACATTTATAATATAAAAACTATTCAATACATACAATACATAAATTAATCAATATAATACAATTATTTCAATCAATCTAAATTTAAATAATTACAGTAACATAAAATGTGTAACGTGACTTTTGCAAAATCAAAAGTCATTTGTTCAAATTAGGCTGAGTGCCAGCACTTTCTGAACGTCAAAGTTCTACATAAAGACAGTCCCCCAAAACGCCCGCCCGTCACCACTTCCTAGTGTTTTAGCTGGGAAGAAGAAGTGGCGCAACAAACTCCCCAGCAACACATCTGTCTGTTAAGTTTTAAAAACTTGAATTTATACAGTAGTATGCAAAGTATTTACATGACACAAAAAATAAAATATTCAAACTGTAAATCAAATTAAATGAAATTAATTGACACTTGGTAAAAAGTCAAAAAAAGTCAAATCTTATTGCGCCGGCTTACACGTGCAATAATATAGTCTAACAATAGGATTGTGACTGGAGCCACAAGTGATGAACTAGAGCCAACATAATACTAATAATAAACAGTAGTTTAACGTTATAACAACAATAATAATAAAAAATACTTTGACCAGCAAGACGACCAGTCACCACAAGCAGCACTCGTTCTCGAGTATAACGCAAAGATCAGCCATTACCATGTTTGAGGGAAGGAAGTAACCCATGCGAACTCATCCAGTGAAGAAGAGAGTACATCTATCTTATCGGCAACCAGATTCAGAGTGCGCAATGTTTTTATTTATTGTACACCTACCACAGTATAGTCTTTATAACCCAAAGGTTGACTGGTAGAGAATGCCTTGATGCATTAAGTCCGCCCATGTACCACTATTGTACATAAAGTTTAAATAAATAAATAAATGTCCGCGAGAGCGGGACCCTGGCCATTAGCTTGATGCGACCGCGTGGCAGTGCGAACAAATCAGGCCGTCTACGACATTGTACGTACCCATCGGGCACGCACAAACCTTTCTCCTGTAACTCACCCAGATTGTTTGTGCTTAGGAACTATTACGTTCGTTGTCGGCATCCATTTTTCTTGTATGTTCTCATTCGCCCGCTGGCCGTCGCGTCATCGCCGCCCAGCCAATCACAGCGGCCGACTATTGTAGTCCTATTTAGTAAGTTTATAATGCCGCAACACTATGTTACCAGGTGGCATAGAACACGCTACAAACGGAGTGCTCCCCGAGGTGGACGGCGAAGAGGCGCCCGCGCTGGACTTGTGCGCCGACAAGGATGCCTGTGTGCTGGAGTTGGACGAAGCCGAAGACGTAAGTAATGACCAGTGATCGGGTAATCGGGTGCTTCAATTTTATTCCCACGAAAGTATAATACGGACATGCTTTTCGGAATCCTGGATCCCGGAATCGTTCGAAATTCCTGAGATTGCTTAAAATGCCCGCATACAAAATATAGTTAGAACTCGTTGTGAACTCTCATTGTAATTTTTTATAGGTATTCCATTTGTTTTGAATAAAGTAAAGATACTAAATCAAAATAACCACTGCTATAATTTCATTACGTTTGTTATAGTTGTTTTTACAAAATTGTTGAATCCCGGGAACGCGGTGTTACTTATTTATTCAGAAAGGAATGTCCATATTATTCCAACACGGGAAGAAGCTTAGGTATATAAGCGCCCGCTTATCCGATCACTGGACCTTTATACCGTTTTCTGGAAAAAAATATAGACCCGTCACAAATTAAATGCAAGTCATGTATTTCTTTTACATGACTTGCATTTACAAAGAAAAAGTATTTATTATCAAAGAACTGACATGTGCATATGTCACCGGCTTATCGAAATACTGTAACATTGTAATAAATCTTGGTTAGTTCATACCAGTCGAAAGACGTCCACTGCTGGACATAAGCCTCCTTTGAATTACTAGTGATTGAATTACTTATCAACCAGTTCTTTATGGTGTCGGACGTAAAAGAATAGCACCATCCCATCACTTCCCGTGGGTGTCGTAAGAGGCGACTAAGGGACTCACCAGGCAATGGGCAGCAGCATTCTCTGTGCATTGCAACGCCTATTCTGCGATCACCAACCCGCCTGCCAAGCTTGGCGATTAAGGCACACCCCCCCTTTGGGGGTAGCCTATGTCCAGCAGTGGACGTCATTCGGCTGATGATGATGATAATTGTCATTGCTTTTAAATACAATAAATATCATCCAATTCAAAAGTGTATGCTTCATCCGTGTCTTACTGCGTAGAAATGTTAACTCTACCTCGCAATTTATCATAAACTTGCGAAATTCCGTGAACTTTGACCGATATTATTGTTTGAACAATACACATATTTTCAAGTTAATTTTTTCTTTTATTTCTGTGTGTAGGTAGAGACGGCGCGCGCGCTGGCTAAGCGGCATGTGAACATGCAGGTGTACACGCACGGACTGAAGCCTGTGCTTGGGGCGCAGCCGCAGGCCTTCGCCCAGGTTTGTATTAACATATTATTTTAAAAGCTTCTTATCAATTTTTCAAAAATAGCCTATGTACAGACTATATCTATCTTTGTGCCAAATTTCATCCAAATCCATTCAGTCGTTCTGGCAGGGTTGAGTAACAAATATCCATCCAAACTTTCGCCTTTATACACTTCTCATCAAAAAAATCGAAACACTTTCGTTTTTATTGTTTTTGTCCTAATTTTTTACAAAAGAGAATTAATTCCATGAAAAAAAAAACATTATTGTGTAGCTGGCAGTTTGGTCATTACAGTAAGAAGAAAAAAATCAAAATTCGAAATTAGAATTTCATTTGTTTATCCTATAAATGAAATTAATCACTGTTTTGAGACAAATGTGTATTTAGGGTTGGAGTACGTTTCTCGTTTAAAAACTAAAATTAGCGCTTGTCTTTAAACTTTTTGTTTCTTATTTCATTTACTGTGACTTTGGGACGTCTGAAAAAACTTTTTTTTCTAAAACATATGGATACTTCGCCCGCAGAAGCCGCCCAAGTGGTGGCATTGCTGGATTCTGGACTTAGTCAGCGTGTTGTGGCTGCAAGATTGCATCTAAGCTTATCATCTGTTCATAGAGTCTACAAACGCTATCGGGAGACTGGTTCGTTCACGCGCCGTTCAGGATCTGGCAGGAATCGGGTCACTTCTGAGCGAGATGATCGATTTATTGTAACAACCTCTTTACGAAATCGACGCCTTAACGCTTTTCAACTGCAGCAGCAGCTTCGCGTTGTACGAAGAGTAGCTGTAAGTGACTCTACAATAAGAAGAAGGTTGAAGGAACGCGGATTGGCACCGCATAAGCCAGCGAATGGGCCGAAATTAACTGCAGACCATCGAAGAGCGCGCCTTAACTTTGCACGCGAGCACCTAACTTGGTCATACCTTCAGTGGAGCAAAGTACTGTTTTCTGATGAGTGTAAAATTATGCTGTATGGTAACGACGGAAGGAACAAGGTCTACAGAAGAGATGGAGAACGCTTTGCACAATGCTGCATTGAAGAAAAGGTCAGCTATGGTGGCGGTTCGTGGACGGTTTGGGGAGGAATCAGCGCCGACGGTAAGACAGAACTTGCCTTTGTATCTGGGCCACGGCTGCCTGCACTAAACTCTCATCGGTACATCGAACAGTGTCTTGAACCTCATGTGATGCCCTATGCACATTTTATTGGCAACGACTTCATATTCATGCACGACAATGCTAGAGCTCACACCGCGGGCGTCGTACGAGATTATCTTACCGAAGTCGGTATCTCCATTATGGTATGGCCAGCAAGAAGCCCGGACATGAATCCCATTGAACATCTATGGGATGAATTAAAGAGACGAATTCGAGCAAGAGATCCAGCCCCAGAAACACTTAGCCAGCTGCAAAATGCAATCCAAGAGGAATGGGATAATATACCACAACATGTGATCGTGACTCTCATCCGATCGATGAAGAACCGTATGGAAGCAGTAATAAGAGCTCGCGGAGGGAATACAAGTTATTAAATAAACGTTTCTTACATTTTTTTTCATTTACGCGTGTTGTTTTACCCATTTCCTTCATATTCCATACAGGGTAAAAATTACTCATTATACAAAATACGAAACCTATGAAGACTTAATTTGAATTTAGAACATTAACATTAGGATTTAAAAACCTCATACTACTCACTATTAAATGACATTTTACATTTATTCCTAAATATACACATTTTTCTGATAATCCTTATCAAATCATAAACTGCGAGGTGTTTCGATTTTTTTGATGAGAAGTGTACTAGTACTAGCTGCCGCCCGCGGCTCCGTCCGCGTGGATGTCGAAAATAATCCCAAGGGTATAATATAAAAATGTATGTAGTAGTAGTAAGTAGTAGTAGTGTAAGTGTACTATGGTAAAATATTTTTTTTCACCATCGGAAAGTAGAGATTTCAACGAACAAAAAGCATAGAAACTTTTTGAAAAAAGCTGTTATTTTGACGGTGAATTTTCGATTGAAAATTAGGGTGCTTTTTCGATATTAATTCAAAATAAGGTGAAAAAGCAAATATTTCTAATCAAATAAATTACAGCGTATTTGGGACATAAAAAGATAAGTTTTCACCAAATTTCGTGAAAAATAATAATTGTTTGTAAAAGATAAAAAACCAAAAACTTTGTTTTGCCGGAAATCGAGATAAACCGTTTTTTTACCCTTAAAAACTCACCGCCTTCCCCTTCCCGACCCCAGATCGCCCGTAAATTATTTTTACTTTCACTTTTATAATACTCTCCTCCTTTTCCAATGGGTTTTATCCTACAATTTTTTTTTCTCTTTTTATTATTTTTAAAGGCTTCTATCCTGGTCTATAAGCCAATCACGGCAAACCAGATTATAAAAGGCTCTGACAGCTCTCTTTTATAAAATAAATATGGATTCAATGTCAGCAGCCCGACCCCACAGCAAAATACCGTACGACATAATGCTGTGAAAGTAAATAAAGCAGACCAAACATGTGGTTTCTACGTCTGGTAACTGTCTTATCTTTCTTACAGCATAAGTGGCTGAGCTTAAACGACCCGCAAGAGATGTTATATGCAGCCCCCACTGTAAATTATCGTCTAATGTGATTCCTAGGAAAACCGTCTGATTTATGCTTCAGTTTTTCTACATTAAGTATAATGTCACATTCGCTACTTTTAACATTTGGTATAGAAATTTATTTGACGTAAACCAATTTGGGACCTGGTGAATAGAGTTATTGACGTCGCCACGATTTTGTGAACGTCGGTCTATCAATCATCAAACAAAACAATCTTTGCCTAATTTTAAAGTAATTGGGCAAATCATTTATGTAAACTAAAAAAAGGAATGGACCCAATATTGACCCTTGCGGAACGCCCATTGTCATTTCCGACCCTAGTGAGTTTACACCGTTTACCTGAACGTTAACCTGTCTGCCCATCAAGTATGAACTAAGTAAATCAAGGGGTCCTATTCCTAATCCCACAGTGCCCAAGTTTCAACAAAAGCGTCTCATGGTTAACAAAGTCAAACGCCTTCGAGAGGTCGCAGAATATTCCAATGGCGTCTTGCGACTCTTCCCAGGCGTTAAAAATATTCTTTATTTGGGTGACACCTGCGTCAGTTGTAAAACGCCCTTAGGTGAAACCGTACTGCTGTTCATGAAAGATGGAATTTTTATTAAATTGACGTAACATCTGACTACGCGTTAACTTTTCAAACACCTTACTGAGAACTGGCAGAATTGACACCGGCCTATCGGCTGTTCGGGTTCTTGAGCATCACCCTATTTGAACAATGGAACGGCATAACTGTGTAGCATGAGATCCGGAAATACTCTAGCAATAGTTTCAATGATAGATTACCAACTTTTGAAGATATTCCCCAAAGATCTTCTGTTGATTTAATTTTAAGATCTTTAAATGCTTTTATTAACTTTTATAATGGCCTAGCTAGGGGTTTATATGTTGAAACTTAAACTTCGATGGACATACCTTTATTTATTCTAAGTAAGGCAGCAAAGAGCGCGAATGAAGAGTTGAGAGCTTCTGTAGAAGAGGAATATTAGTAAAGAAGTTATCAAATTCCTGCTACCTCTGCATCGGAGTTTATTGGGCTATGTACAATATTTAAATTAAATTTTGTTTCACGCTGTTCTATCTATTGGGGTATGGTTTCCGCACTTAGTCCTGATGTTGGACCATTGTGCGTGGGCCATGGCGGCCGTCATTCCGACGTTTCACGCTGTTTCTTCCTACCTGTTTCGTAATTTATTATTTTCTTAGTAGTTTTTAACTTGTCGCCTGCTGATTTTATTTTATTGCAAATATTGCTTTTGCTTTTGCTGTTTTGTATACATTTTTATATGTTTTTGAATATTTCGCAACATACTTATGAAAGCTTGTATTCTTCAGATGTCCCTACTTATGCGAATTTCAGGAGTTACCCCATACCTCATGGATCCCATCATCAGAATCAGATTTTAATAAAAATGGCAATATGCTTACAAATGAGACAAGAATTTTTACAAATCGGTTTATGAATGTTACAGTTCTGAATCACAAAATTCAACCGAATTGAGACCCTCTTCCTTTCATCTTTAGCTGGCCTCCCGCTGAACATGTTCCTCACGTCGTACCTGTGATTGTTCTGGTATTTTAATTTGCTGGAACGAAATAAAACTAGCCTATGGTTGACGTCGATGTTTCTCGGGTTCGATGGGATCGTTAGGTTGAGTCGCTTTACGGCTAGTTTCCTTAATCCTCCTCAGCTCCGCTAAATCAATGATGTGATGAACCGATCCGCAGTGTAAATACACCTTAAGCGATCGTCGCGTTAGTTTATTCGGCCAAACCAGAATTCGCCCTGTGGCGGCACGACGATGCGATCGGTTTTGCCGTACAAATGAACGCAACGATTGCGTATTCGCACGACGGTGTATTTGCGCGATAACTATTTTGTATTAGACGTCTAATACGACGCCTTAGAGCTTAGCGTTGACGCTATGCTCCGTCGTGACAGCAATCTATTGACGCACTTGCCGTTGCCTATTTTGAAAACCCCACTATAAAATGATGCTCTGCCGGAGTGTTGCAGCGTCGGGTAGGGTGTGTTCTCTTCTACAGTTCGCATCTCTCATCAGCATTTATTTAAAATAATATGGTCGAATTTACTTTAAATAGGTGTGGCGCGGGCGCCTGGTGTTGTCGGGCGGCGCGGGCAGCTCCGCAGTAGAGCGTCACGTGCGGCGCGCGCTAGACGGCGTGGCCTACAAGCTGCGGCGGTTGCAGCCCTGCGCGTTGGTGGCGCCGAGGTTCCAGCTCGAACTGCCTGAGGTGAGATCAACATTGCATTCATTATTGACTAGCTCGAGTTTGACCACAATCTCACCTGAAGAGAATGATGTGGTTGACGAGGGAGCGCGCTTGCTTTCTTTTTTTTTTAAGGATTGGAAATCATCAAATGACTTATTCCGCTCTGGGTGGAGCGGAAGGGCGTGTCAGACTCTTACTGACTAAAACCCATCCGTGTTCCTTCTAAAGCCCTTTGCGGTCCAGGGCCGCGGTGACTATTTCAAACAAATTCCGCTCCCACCCACACACACAAAACGTTTTAGGATTCTTTACTGAGCGTACAGCTAAGGAGTGGAATGCCCTGCCGGAGTCTGTGTTTTTTGATAGCTACAACCTGGGAGTCTTAAATCCGACAAGAATAGATTACTTCTAGGCACGTGTGCTCCATCATCGGATACGTCTTTGCCTTCTGTTCTGTTTCATTGTGGTCAAAGGCGAGTTATTTTTTGCATAAGTTCTTACTGTCCCATTTCCTAGCAATGGATAAGTCCTTTCAGGAATTCTTTGAACATTTTCGAGCAATTAAAAAAAAGTACTTGAGGTCGGTGCCAGACAAATTCTTGATACACAGCAAAAAAATAATATGAATAATTACATCTCCACAGGACGAAATCCAACTCATAGTGTCCGGCTCCGCCATTCCGCTCCAAGACCCGAACAGTCCCGAAGCGAATGGAGTAGAGAACGGAACCCAATCCAGCAGCCAACACAGCAGTCAAGCCAGCAGCGGCAGCAGCCACGGCTCGCACGGACATGGCAACGGAGACGCTGACGATGATATCTTCGCTCTGGATGAGGAGCAGCTCGTCAAGAGTGTCCCCGAGGTCGTGGAGGAAAAGGGCTTTGTTAATGGACAGGTGAGAACGTTATCATCATCATTATTTCAGCCGAAAGACGTCCACTGCTGGACACAGGCCTCCATTAAGTGTCGCCACAACAACCAGTCATGTGCGTCTCGCATCCATCGGCTACCCGCGACTCTCACCAGGTCACCGGTCGACCTTGTGCGTGGCCGCCAACGCTTCGTCTTCCAGTACACAGTCGCCACTCCAGAACGTTTCGACCCCATCAATTATCTGTTCTGCGAACAATGTGCCCTGCTCACCGATTCTTCGGGCTATGTTGGTATCCTTGTTTCCCCTGTGGATATCTTCATTCCTGCTCAGCTGATGACGATTTCCTTGAGGGTCATGGAGGAAAAAAACTTCGTAAATGGACAGGTGAGATGATCATCATCATTGCAGCGGAAAGACGTCCGCTGCTGATTATAAGCCTCCCTCAAAATTCGCCACATCGAGCAGTCCTGTGCGTCTTGCATGCAGTGGATTCCCGCGGCATTCACCAAGTCATCGGTCCACCTTGTGGGTGACCTTCCAATGCTGCGTTTCATGTACGCGGTCGCGACTCTGAACCTTTCGAACCCATCGACTACCTGTTGAACGAACAACGAACCCTGCCCGCTGCCACTTAAGTTGGCGATTTTTCGGGCTATGTCGGTAACCTTGATTTTCCTGCGGATATCTTCATTCCTGCTCATTTGGTGAAGAGCCCACCGAATATCGTAGAGGAACAAAGTTGTGTTAATGTACAGTTAAGGTCTATGGTAAGGTGAGGGGGTGGTGATGGGTGAGGTGTGGTGAGATATGGTATGGTAAGGCTAACTATCGATTATCGTGTCCCAAAGTCTTGATTAAACTTTTGAACGCCACGTCACGTCACGTCACGTCACGTATAGGTGACAAGCAAGCGCGTGCCCTGTACGCCAAACGTCACAAATATGTGACAAAAAGTACGGTAAATTTGTGGCTTGGCATCGGGGGCACGCCGATGCGATTATGTTCTGGCGTTAAAAAGGTTAATGTCTTTGGGGCTTAACAATAATTTTCTCAAATTTAACACTTGCTAATAACTTCCATCACCTTTACAAAGTCTACTTTGCGCGACAAAGACAAGGATAATCCCCTATTAATTCTTTAAACACTGGTTTTTTTAAAGAAAAGAAAAGAAATATGTGCTGGGACACATAGTAGAAGTGAAACTTCAACTGACATTTCTCTCCCTCCGCCGCTGTCGCCTCTCACCACGCGATATATCGTCTACCCCCTCCACGCGGCCGAAACGCTTTTTAGTGACAAAAAAAATCCTAATACCCCCCTCTATAGAAGTTTCACTTCAAAAACAAACACTTGGTTTCCGTGACCTTACTAAGCTAAAATAGTTATTAATGATACTATTGCGGTAAGTTGGTTAGTCGAGGGCTTACCATAGTCACGAATTTGTAAAAACCAATTTCCGCACGTGTGCCATACAACGTTTTTCAACACATTTCCGGGAAAACAGTACATAATAGGTAATGAAACAAACTTTTAGGTTTTAGATATCAGTTGAAAAGTCGCAACAATCTTTGACGTTCCTCATATGAAAATAGCGCAAATTTGCAAATGGCGCCACGGGTGCGTGTTGAAAATTAGAACTAAATCTTTTGCCTCATTATCTCTTTAGTATTAAAATAAGACATTTAAACGTATTGAGCAAAAGCGCTTTCAAGGAGGTTTGATCATTCAGGTAATTTTTTCCAGTAATGTGAAACTCCTTGGTAGAATTCTTATATTTTTTAATTGTAATAAAAAAAACCGTAAAGGTTACGCACGGCGCTATACAACGAGGAGTGCGATAAAATAGGTACTTAGATGAGAGTACCTATTTTACCACGTTCCATTGCAAGGTTCGTAATTTTTAATTTTCGAACAATGTATACAGGCTTTGTAAATTCATTTTTTGAGCAAATATGTTAAAAAAGTTTTTTTACTTTCATCTGACAGGTCCCTACAACAGTATCACTGACTACTCTCAGCCACATCAGTGGCGGACGAGTGTCGCGTCGCCTGTGCGCGCTGAGGCTGCTGTTCGTTCGCGAGACCACTGCCGTGAGGGAGCTGGGGGGACTTAGCGGGTTCCTGCACACGTTTACTTGCGAGGTTTGTAACTTTTGACCAATTTGTAAAGAATACTTGTATATACTCAAAATCAAAATCAAAAGTCATTTATTCAAATAAGGCTGAGTGCCAGCACTTTTTGAATGTCAAAGTTCTACATAAAGACAGTCCCCCAAAACGCCCGCCCGTCCTAGCGTTTTAGCTGGGAAGAAGAAGTGGCGCAACAAACTCCCCAGCAATAATATAGTATAAGCAATAATATGATATACTGCCTTAGACAATAAAGTTCCCTCCTCCTCGCGTCGTATTCCTCATTGCTGAGGGTCGTAAATCCCCCTATGAGCGGTCAATTTCTGCTTTACAATGTCTCTCCACCAGTGTCTGTACTTGGCATCATGGAGCGCATCATGCAGCTTGATATTGAATGCTGAAGGGATTTGATTTGGACCATCTAATAGAGCTGCGATCTCTCGGCCGTCTGCCGTCTATCTTGTCTGTCACCATAAGTTGTCCGAGGTTATTACCATCTTTTCGGGCAATGTTGCCAAAGAATTCCAGGATCCTTCGCAGGTAGCTGAGGATCCGGATTTTAGTTAGGGTAACATTAAACGCCACCGTTTGCTGAGGTCACCCTTGTCCGACAGCAGACAGATTTAATCGAGATACTTTAGATGTTTACAAACATTACATTTTCATCTTCCAAATCAATTGAATTCGAACTGTTTACTAAGAGTGTTAATCGATTGCATCTGATATCGATTCCCGTGAGATCTGCAAATAGTAAAGGATAAGATGAACGCCGAGAAATATAATAAAGTAGAAACCGGAAGATTCCCTATCTTGTTTGGGACTTGTTCACATTATCTTTATACCTAAAGCACCCCCTAGACGATCAATTGCAATTGTCAATTTTACGTTATTGTCAATTGCCATTGATTTTTTACAAGTGCAAAGTTATATAGCTTCAAAGATGCCAATTAGAAAGAGAAGTCCGATACGAACTCTGACGTCAAATACCATGTCGCCTATATCGCTGCCATAGAAAACAGCGTCTTCGCGAGAGGGATAGATATTTGTTTAAAACAGTTATATCTCGGTTGTTTTTCGATCAATTTTGATTGTATTTCACTGTTAGTATTATATTTTTGTATAAACTGTATAGATACTTAATATTTTTTTCATGCATATTCCCTATTGTCCATCGGCAGTTACGTGATTGAAAGTAATTGATAAAAACAAATTGATTCCGATTGACAGGAGCCATTGAAGCTACCAATTGATAGTTTAACTGAGTCATTGACAATCGTTTCCATCGTTCGTACGTCTGACAGCATTGAAATGGTCCCTAGCTGCCTGTGCGAACACCAACTGTTCCAATGCCAAAAAATAGGAGCCTGAACGCAAACACATTGAAACCTGCATCAATGGCGCTTCAATTGCAATTGTCAATAACGTAGCATGGCATCCTAAATAGAGTGAAGCGATACTTCACGCCTGGACAACTTTTAACCCTCTACAAAGCACAAGTCCGATCCTGCATGGAGTATTGCAGCCACCTTTGGGATGGCTCATCTAAACACCAACTTGCCGCGTTTGATTCGGTGGAACGCAGAGCTAAAAGGCTCATCGGCGACGTAAGACTGGTGGATGCCAAGCTTCACAGCTTGGCTCATCGCCGGTTGCCTGCTTGTCGGTCGGTCTTCTACAGATTGTACTTCGGGGAGAGTGTCCAGGAACTCCACGATCTCATCCCACCGGCCCCCTTCTACCATCGGACATCTAGACGCACTGCAAGTTACCATCCCTACCTTGTTGCTATTCCACCAATTCGCACTAAACGTTTCCAAACGTCTTTTATAATGCGCACAGCAAAGGAGTGGAACTCTCTGCCTGCGTCTGTGTTTCCGAACGCATACAACCCTAATCTCTTCAAAATTAGAGTGAACAGGCTTCTTCTGGGTAAGCTCGCTCCATCGTCGACTTTGTCTCTGTCATCTATGACCTAGACTAGAGTCAAGAGCAAACCCATATTAAATAATAAAAAATAAAAAAACATTGACTATTGGCATTGATCGTCTCGGGGGCGCATAACACAACATAATTAATATGCAATTATTTATTGATTTCATCGGGAAAATAGCTTGCAAAAAATTATAACCCAGTTCAGAACTCGATTTCTTTTTTTCAAAATTAAAAGTCATTTATTCTAGTTAGGCTGAGTGCCAGCACTTTTTGAACGTCAAAGTTCTACATAAAGACAGCAACACATCTGTCTGTTAAGTTTTAATAACTTGACTTTATTGAATGTCGTTGTCAACAGGTAATGGCGATAGTGCGCGCATACACGGCCGCGCTGGGCGGTAACGCGCTCACCTCCTTCTACATCACACAACTCATGCTACAAGATAACGCACACAAGAATCAGGTATGTTTTTGTATATTATTATATCTATAGAAGTCAAGCATAGAGCTCGTGGAGAACGTGGTAAAGTACTGGTGGGACTACGGTGGATGGGTGACCATCTTAACATACCGAGGTTCCTCCGTGCCTTGGAAAGCGTTACGTTGTTGGTCCCGACTGTCATTTGTCGATCTTTGATAGACGTTACGGATAGTCAGAAGCCAGAAAATCTGACAACATGCAGTCATAGGGAAGCCTACCTGCTATTTTGAAAAACAATAGATGTTTTCTAGAAATACTTCATTATCAGTCGAATGACGTTCACTAGGCATAGGTATCGCCCAAAGGAGGGGGTTGCCATAATAACCACGCTTGGCAGGCGGGTTCGTGATCGCACAGAGAATGCTGCTTCCCATTCTCTGGTGAGTCCCTTAGTCGCCTCTTACGACACCCACGGGAAGTGATGGCATGGTGCTATTCTTTTACGTCCGACACCATACAGAAAGAAAATAAATACTTCTTGTAGTTTCTATATGGATGTAGTAGGTCTGGTAGGCAGCCGCTTCATGTAAAACACTGGTATTCAGCTGTATCCGGTTTGACTGGAAGCCGAATATAGTTTCTTTTTTTAAGGATGGGAAATTATCAAATGACTTCTTCCGCTCTGGGTGGAGCGGAAGGGCGTGTCAGACTCTTACTGACTAAAACCCATCCGTGTTCCTTCTAAAGCCCTTTGCGTCCCAGGGCCGCGGTGACTCTTTCGAACAAATTCCGCAACCCTGGCAGGGTTCCAGGCCGAACTCTGCTGAATAGCTGAATTTTCGGTCAATTGTTGAGCCTGTTTGTCTGGTTTGACTGGAAGCCGACCCCAAGATAGCTGGGAAAAGTCTAGGCCGATGATGAGTTACTATATGAATGCTTTTTCTTGCAGGGGCAATGTCTCCTATCGGTAGGAGGCGACATAGTTCACATCACATACTGAATAAAATTCAACCGAACATGACATATCTTTGACAAACGCGTTAAGAATACTATTGCTATATCTTTGTATTAATAGGATACCTAGATAGTTAATTTGCGAATTTAAACCTAATTTGTGTTCCAACAATGTGATTTTTGAGTATAAGTTTTATTTTGTGAAAACTAATCTAAATATTAAAGCTTATTATGTTAACTATGTACAGTCAAAGAATTGAAAGGTTAGGCGTCTTGTCAATTTTACTTAAACATAGTGCCAACATTATATACGCAAATTATAGTTTGAAGTAATCACACTTGTGGAATGTGTTTTAAAATTGCTTAACCTTTTCTGTCTGCCACTGTACATTGGACATTAAGTTTGCCGAATCTACTTCCTAAACGTATATTTCATTTTAGCCTGTAAGTCAGACTGGTAAACAAACTTTTAACTGTATGCTAACATAATATCGTGTGTGGTGGAAATAAATTGACAACTCGATGATATACTCGATTTACATAAATATGTATAACAACGTGTGACGTTTAGCTGTCAGTTTGACAGTTATAAGGAATAGTTGGCATGTTTTCTTATGTCAAAAAGTACTTTTATTGAATTTAGTCTCGAGTACAATTTTGTCACAAAACACTATTTTGCTAATTTAAGTAAATTTTAACCTATCATACGAGATGTTTTCTGTTATTTTGTTCTTAATCTGTAGAATAATAAAATAGCTATCAAAAGTAGTTAATTTATGAAATTTTGGATTGAATAAAGTTGAGAAATCAAAAAAAAAATCTTTTATGTATACCGTACAAAATTATTTTTAAACATTTTAATCATTGTATATTGTTAAATATTTAAGTAAACGACTTTTCAGTCATAATGTTTATAATCAAATGAGACTCGAGTGAAACGTTTTTAACTATTTATATTTGAAGTTTTCATCAATTTAAATCAAACAATTCCCATTTTATAGTAGCACATGTAGGTCCGAAGAAGTTCACAATTTTATTTTATTTGTAATTATGCAAATTTAAACTGGATAAAATGAATTTAAATGCCTCATAAAACGTACTTAACCACCCATGCTTCTTGCCATAGCAACTTCGTTATTTAAATTATAAATGCCAACTAAATCATAATTTAAAAAATATTTCGATAAAAACTTGCCACAAACGAACTCTCTATTGATAAATACCATTTTGTACTGTTTTTTAAAGGTATCTGCTCATTGCGGTATTAATATAAGCAAAAAGTATTAAATACTAGCATAGTTTCTACATAAACTATAGTGTCACAAACTCTTCAAATAATAAATATGCGCGTGTCTCGTCAAACAAACGTCACAAATATGTGACAAAAAGTACTGCGAATTTGTGGCTTGGCGTCGGGGGCACGCCGATGCGTTTATGCTCTGTCGTTCTAAAGTTTAAATAGTACTAAATATTGAAACAGTATTTAAAAGTATTTCTTATACCGCAAGGCGCAGTTACCTCTAAACAAAAGTACAAAGTGAAGCGGTACACGGAATATCGTAAGTTTTTTTTTCATTCATTTATTGTAATAATCACTCGTCGGTTAGTGGAAATATATGGTGCTACGTAAAACTTTCTTGTCATTTTAATTAATAAATCTGTAGTATTGGTGACAAAACATGCCCCATTTTTTAGTATTTCCTCAACGTCTGCAGAAAAATAGCTTTGACAACTTTGGGGTAGAAAAAAAATTACCAACAATCGGAATCTACCTTATTTATTATTTTTTTGTGTCTAGAAATCATCGTGGACTGGAACTCTCCGTCTGGGGAAAACGGATTGTTGGGGCGTCCTACCGACTAAAACCTCATAGTTCCTAATTCTACCAAATTCAAGAGCCCGGGATTCAATTAAATTCACGCAGACTGGTAGTGACCAAGCATCGAACGAAAGATGCTAAAAAAACTTCCAACTTTTAAAATACCTATTTTGCACTGGCAACATTTCGTTACACTACATCATAGTGTTGCCACTAATTTAAGAAGTGAAAGGTAGTAATTATCGGGCGTATTTTGCCACCAATAATAACCATTAATTCCTGTCATAATTAATTTTAACTCGATTTTATTCGAATATTCTTTGTCAAGCTCTCAAGAATAATCAAGTGTAAAAGTACTTGTAGAACTTTTTAAACGCTTCTCAAAACTTATTTATTCGTTTCTTGATTGGCCTAATATTATAAGTGTCTAGTAGATATTGTACTAAATTAAATTAAAGTTTTGAATTTATCAGTTCCGTTCTATAAGTACTTAAAACTATTTTACGTAATTCATATTTTTCGTAACTATAAATTATATCGATTTAAAATACTGTATCTAGCCGTGATTTGGATGTTTTTATGTATTTTGTCTAATATGTATGTATACAATGTGTGTCTTAGGGCGAAATATATGACAAATATTTAATATGATGACTTTTATTTCTTGTTCCTTAAAAACACAGCTTTGCGCTCAATGTTGTACTACAAACTTCAATATAAAATTATCGAGTTTTAGAAAAGTGACGAATGAACTTTGTTATATTAGCGATGTTGCCTGGGTTAAGAAAATATGGTTCTATTTAGTCAGTTAGATTATCGAAAAATATTGGACACTTATTTTTTATTTCATCAAATCAATAAAAAATACGAAAATAAAACGCATCAAAGATAAGGAGTGGGGGCTTGTAACGTCACTTTCCAGTAAAACGTGTAGGTACAGGAGTGACATCACACAAGTTTTCAATGCACTATATTATTATCGTCTTCATTTTTTGTTTACGTGACAAAAGAAAAAATACGTGGCAAAATGTTTTTTGAAAATCTATCTGACGGACTAATGATTTATTTATGTTTATCTATGTACATAGATATTTACACCTGTTTCAATAAATATTTAACTAACTATATACACTAGAAATAAAAATAAAAACTCCTAACTAAATTAACCCTAAAATATGGCGGTATAGCCACGTTGTATGGCAATGCTTAGGACTAATTCGATTTTTTTTAGTCAAATACCCTTTTACAAGTATTTTTAAAACTGAATCTATGTTGTTCAATAGTTTTTGTGGGGCTCGTCGGGCTTCATTGACTCGGCCTTTTCTGGTGGTCGTTACTGTTTATTCTGCTCTCAGTAGTTGCATTTGTAAGGAATAGTAAACCAGGCGGTCCCAAAAAAAAGCAGAATCTACCATTTTCTTTCATTGAGCTAACGAAGTTTATTCGGTCAAAAAAAGTGGACAATATTTTCTGATTTAAATGTGCGCTTCGGCATTACATATTAGACTAATAGTAGAGGATCCCAAGTAAGATCGAATATTATTTATATTCCACTGACTTGCTTGCCAAACGAACGAAATTTCAATAGAAAGCTTATTTATTACTATTACCTGGTTGCTGTGTACAAACAAGTAAGTAGTTCAAGTAGTAGATAGTAGTTGCATTCATATGATTTTATTTTTAATACCGTAGTATAGTCAGTGAAATTTTAATATTTATATAATTTTTTTAATTATATCCATGACCATATTTTTTCGGCAACCTTATTGCTATATGTTCAGAAACATATTTTATTTAATAAAATATAATTTTCATACAGTAAGCAGGTGAGTGAAGGTCGATCTTACGTCGGATCTTAGCTATAATACATTTTGTGAAAAAATCACTAAGTTTTAAATTTACGATTCATTCATTTCCATAATAACTTGTGAGTTTCTATGAAATACCAGGAAATCAATATCATTCTATGAAAGGCTCATAAAATTGATGTGATCAGTTTCTGAAGCAATATGATCTTGTTTTATGCGACCATTAATTGGAAACAGGAGCAAGTATCAACTTCGTTAAAGTATTCACATTAATTACAATGTAAAGATGAATTTAATGAGCAACCTGCAATGTTGAAATTATTATTGTCCTGGCCTACATTTATTTTATTTGTTAGCATGTCCCTATTTCTATTTAAGAATGTGGTTCAGTAACTTCAGTGTGGTTTTGGGATAAAGGAATGAGAGAAAAGTATCAAAAAGCTTGTCATAAATACGTACTTTATTTATTTAAAACATCATAATAATTATTTAAATATTCTTACACTTATCAAATGAAATGCCACAAAAATGTTGACAACAAGATCGTTTAATTACATCTTAAATACTATTAATACTTTTAGCAATAAGTACATTTCATTATAATAAGTTCTAATTCTAGTCTATTAAATTTGGAGAGAGAGGTTTAGACGTCTGTTGTTGTTGACATCTAGACGTTGATTGGGTGTTTTTTTTTTTATTTCGCAGTTCGGATACCTAGCATTTGGTTACGGTCTTACATTATAAAGGAACTTTTTAAATATTTTGGACGAAATAACGTAAAGAACTAAATGTAGTTTATATTAGCAAACAATCTAAGCCTGGTCGCTGCGTGTGGGTTGCGGTGGTTGGGCGTGGACGCGGCGGGGCCGCTGCGGGAGCGCGACGCGTCAGCGCCTGCGACCGAAGCGCAGGAACGAGTGCACAACGTCTTGTCGCTTCATGCCGGTGTCGAGCAGTTGAGGGTAGTCGCGGACCAGGGCTGCGGAAAAGAGGACCAGGTAAGTCAAATTTTCATAGCACCAGAGGCTGTGTTCCGGGTTCAAGCGAGGATATCGGAGAAATACTAACGAGCACATTGGACTCTTTGTCTCTAGGTGACATTTTACGTTAATTATATTATTAGTCGTCCGGGTAGCCGGAACACCGAAAGTCTGACCACCAGTGTTACTAAGGGTGCGGTATTATATTATCAGACTGTCCAAGAAGTATAGTATTGCCAAGTAACTGCGCTAGGCAGTCGCTCTGTGTAAAATACTGGTATTCAGTTACAACCTGTTGAATTGGAAGCCCACATCAATATATATTTTTTATTTTTGATGGAGCACGGTTGCCTAGAAGTAAGCTATTTACTGACATAAGACTAGAAAAAGGCTGACTCCGTTTTTAGCTATAAAGCCACCCAGTGTGTCATCTTTCGTGTGTAATGTTTTCTTCATCTAACTTTTCTACATGGTGTTCATAATAACGAGTATTCTATTCTTCTTACCTTGGTACTCAGGCACCTGTTCACCAGCGGCCTCAGCATAGAGTTCGAGGAAGGTGTTGAGCGCCTGGCAGAACCGCGCGGCCCTGGGGTCATCGTCGGCGGCGCCGGCGCACAGCTGCGCGGGCGCACACAGCGCGACGCTCGCGCACGCCAGCACCAGGCACACTACCGCGACGTGGTAACCATTACCGCTGGGGACAAAAAGAAAAGTTTTATTAATAAATCTGCCAGTTAATGTAGAGATGGGGAAGACAGAAAAAGAAGTTTGGAAGAACAAATGTAATGTCAGGTGGTGCCCAAACTAGTTCACCTCCCTCAGGTAAATGACAAGGATGAAAGGGCTGCAGTCTAAAAATGTTGTCAAATAAAAGCCCCAGCGAAAGGACACGTTACCGCGACGTGGTTACCATTACCGCTGGAGGATGAAGATTAAAAGGTTTATTAATACAATTGGCAGTTAATGTAGGGATGTGGAAGACTGAAAAAAATTAAGGTTGGAAGAAACCTTCCAACCGGCGGTCCTGGGACGCAAAGGACTTTTAGAGGAACACGGATGGGTTTTAGTCAGTAAGAGTCTGACACGCCCTTCCGCTCCACCCAGAGCGGAAGAAGTCATTTGATGATTTAACATCCTTAAAAAAAAGACTGGAGGTTAGACAGAAAGTGACTCCTTGTTAAATACTGGTATTCAGCCGTTATCGGTTATACTGGAAGGTGACCCCAACATAGTTGGAAAAAGGCTAAGCAGAATTATAATTAGGAATCAAACGAAAGGTGAAGTTCTATGTGCGAATGGTGATCACCGGGGTGGTTTAAGTGAGGTAAAAATCCCACACTCCCTGGTCTTTACTCCAAAAGTCCAGACGCTTTTTGAAGGTTTGCGCCAAAAAAAAGGAGACAAACGAAATTCTAAAGCAACTTCTTGCCGAAAAGGCCGAATGGATATATTTGTTACCAGATACTCTAAAACCCATTAGAATGTCATACATCCGCATTCTAATGCAAAACAAGAAATTAAAGACGTAAGACTAGGCAATATGGTCAAAAGACTATAGCCTTCCCTTCGGGGTAAAAAAAAAACCATAAACAACTTTATAAAGTAGTTGGTCCTTAAGCATGGATCTCCCTTGCTATAATAACTTGAACAGAAAAAACGCCCACATAAGCTCAGCTTTGCACATTGTAAGTTCGATGTTCGCACGAAACTAATATTCGTATGGCCTACAAATATTTCATACGCTGGATATTGCTTACGTGAGCTTTTGAGCCTGACTTGCATGATAGAGAAGACATTTCTACCTATTTGAATAGTAGGCATTCAAAAGAAAAGTTTTATTGTAAACGTGACGTAGCTATCGCTTCAATTTCGCTTTCCTGTGACATTTATATTAAACGAGCTGCCACCCGCCGCTTCGCCCGCGCGAATGTCAAAAACTATGCCAAGGGCCACTATACTCCCGGCATAATAAATATCCTTTGTATCCTTTGTATCATAATAAATATACTGTAATCTATCTCTAAAATTTCATCAAGATCCGTTCAGCCGTTCTGACGTGATTAAGTAACAAACATACATCCATCCATACATACAAACTTTCGCATTTATAATATTAGTATAGATATACATGGAGAACTTTATTGTTTACCTTAACTGATTAATTTATCAAAAATCCAATAAAGCATTTTAGTTTTCATTAAAACCGGGCCCGAAACTCCTTTGTATATTTCGCGCTATTTCTCATAGTTTTGGATTTAAATATAAATAAACCAACCACCCCCACTTTAATAATTCACTTTGTATAGATATAAACGTAACAACACTGTTCCAGGTGTGTTTTCGTATTAGAAAGCTGGAAGCTTGACCAATGTTATTCTAGGCGTCGAAGATAAAAGCTAAAACATGGCTGCATTTGCGATAAGTTACAAACCGTGTAACACCTACAATATCAGACTAAAATATCCAGCGATCCGCATTTCGCGTTTCGATACATTTTCTTTAAAACTGTCTGTCGTTAGGTTGGTATACCTACCTGGCTAAAATGACATGGAATAGGAGGACTATCCTATCGCAATGCCGAGGTAGGAAATTTATGAAATGAAGTCACTGAAACCTATACTTAGTTAGACTTTTAATTGTATTCAGCCATTTGACAATTCAAAGACATTTTTTTTTTAAAGAAAGATGTTTATTTAGGACTCGCACAAGACAAACAAACCAGTAAAATAAAATTAATAACTAAACAGTATAATGAAATAATTATCTGTGCGAGGCCAAAATGGTCCCTATCTCAGCTTATGCTGCGATATCTTAAAAATAAATAACGCAGTAGTGAGTATAGTGTTTTTAAGACAAGTTAATAACAAAATAAAAAGTTTGCATATAAGTAAATTATTTGAGTTTTTCATTATTTATTCCTTTATTCTTACACCAACTCACTATCTTTTTTGGAATTTGGGATTTGACCTAAAAAAGGGAAATGCGCGTACGAAAAATCTAGTTTATCTATAAAACTGCATCACCTCCTAAAAAGAAGTATCGAACACGTCACTCCCCAAAGTACGTCACAACTAAGTTCAGTAACTAGTTACAAACGTGTTCGGACTGAGACACCCTTTAGTTGGGTATCGAGTTAAATCGTTTGCATCGATAAGCAGGGATCGAGTATTCGAGGTGCGAGGTCCATTCGGGAGTGTTAGAGGTGGTATGTAGGATAGAGGTGAGACACAATATTGATTTAAGTTAGCTGGAGTTTTGTTAGGCGTGGTTATCTATTGATATTTCGTCTAGTACGTGTAGGAAGTCAGTTCGTGAAGATAGAAGGTGTCTTCGAGACCGGCCTAGTAAGTGTGGTCGAGATGACTTGACTGGATGTGTGTCATAAAGGTTGGTTCGAGAAGAAATGAGTACCAGAGAAAAATATCTAATTTGAAAATGTTTGTTTGTGATGACTGTGTGCATGGTCGCCGGGAGGGGGTGCAACGGGGTGCACATGTACCCCCCTGGTTTTCAATAAGTCATGCGAAAACATGAAGAAATAAAAACGAAATAGATAAACGGGATATTAGATTAACGGCTCAATTGGGAACTCGGAAGTTTTTGCACCCGTGTTTTTTAGTTAAATCTCTGTGAATTGGCAAAAGAACCCATGGCGACCCTGACTATGTGTGAAATAATACCCTGACCTTATTGATCTCTCCAACTAAGTTATCTAGAACTGGACTCATTGTGCAAAGAGATGGCTTCGAACTGTTGACCTTTCACTTCCCAGTCCAAAAAAATACCGTTGAGCTAAAGCCGCCTGTACATACCCAACAGGTATCTATTTAAGTAGCAAATTGATTGATTTTTATTTCACTAGGGTTTTTACCAATCAGCCTTTCAAACTTCAAATCAAAGAGTGAATGTTAAAAAAAATGAATCGTCGTTCATTTTTTTTTTTTTTTACCGACCATAACTTGAGAACGACTTGGACGATTTAAATAATTCTTTTTTTGTTGTGTTTGTAATTGTCAGGCCGAGGTTTGTAAGAAAGATATTTTTTTTTAAATCATCCGGGCGAAGCCGGGGCGGGCCACTAGTAACTAATAAAGTTTCAAATTAGCTTGTGATTTATGATGGCAGAGTGACACTTACAAGTTTATGTAGATGACGAATATTATTAACAGTTAAAGGAAAAAAACGTCAGCTCCAATCTCAGAACCTAACATCGTTACAAAGTCTTGAGTCATCACAACAGGTATTTTTTAACACTTTTTTTTACCATTGAACTTTTTAACGTAACAACGTCTAATAAATCGATGAACTCCGGCTACACGCACGAAAAAGGATGACTCACTGTAACGTTACGATCATTTCATCAATGCTTTGTTATGACGTTGTCACGTTAAACTATCGTCCGTAAACCGACTTTACAGACAACCAATTTTCTTTTTTTTTTGTCAGCTTACTTATAACTCAGTGGTAAAGAAGAAAGCCCACTCTGGCAACACAGGGTTTTGAACTTCGTTTAATAGGTAACTTTACAAGAATACTGCTTGCTGCCCGCGGCTCCACCCGCGCGTAATAATTACTTCCCCCTTAATTAATTAATTACAGCTATATCCCATGTAATAGTCTGATGTACATATGTATAAGCTATATAACTGCTAAGATTCATCAAAATTCGTTCAGTAGTTCTTGCGTGAAAGCGTACCAGACATCCATCCTAGATGGATATCTGTTCCATGCCAACTTATACATTTATTATTGGTAGGATTATTGGTACTAAGCAATAATATCATTAGAATAGATATCTGGCTGGTACCGTTCTGCTATTATTTCAAACATGTATGTAGGTATTATTTACCGAAGTTTTGTTGTCTAAAAACATTGTAGGCAAGATGCAAATCTTTTAAAATCCGTACCACTGCACAATAAACTACCAATGTAACAAAATAAACTCGTCTTTCAAAGACAATCTACAAAACAATCAAATAAATAAAAATAACTCCGCAAAAGGAAATTCAAACCTCTTTGGTAACTAACATTTCGAACCATCCAGAACAATATCGGGTTTCAAAAAATGTTCCGTGCAAAGAACAAAATGGCGTCTTGTCCTTTTAGTTGTTATGCTAACGAGAACTTGCAAGATCTTTTGTCCTTTCAAAGGCATGGTGTTAGTTGACCGGAGGGAGGTAATAGGGATAAATGGGGGGTACGACGGCTGGGAATATGATTAGGAAGCTTTTTTGCGCTTTTTGTGGGTAGTTTCGACGTGGGTGGCAGTCGTTTGATGTGTGTTTGGAGAAAAACCTGATGGGTGAAGTTATTAGTTTGTGTTACTAGGTAGATAATGTTCTTTATTGTTATGACCTTTGATCGGTTTATTAACCTTTTGAACGCCACTGTCACGTATACATGACAAGCAAGCGCGTTCTCTATACGCCACAAACGTCACAAATATGTGACAAAAAGTACGATGAATTTGTGGCTTGGCGTAGGGGGCACGCCGATGCGTTTATGCTCTTGCGTTCAAAAGGTTAAAATTGTAAATTCGGGTATTTGACTTTTAAAAATCTAATTAGTCCGTCAGAAAGATTTCCAAAAAATATTGAATACGTATTTTTTCTTTTGTCACGTAAACAAAAAATGAAGACGGTGCGTTGCAAATTCGTGTGACGTCACTTACCAGTAGTTTTTTACTGGAAAGTGACGTTACAAGCACCCACTCCTTACCTTTGATGCGTTTTATCTTCGTATTTTTTTTGAATCGATAAAATAAAATACATATCCAGTATTTTTCGAAAATCTAACTGACGGTCTAAATAATAGAATCATATTTTTTAACCCTGGCAACATCCGTATTACTTGACAAACGACTGTTATGTTAAATTGTAATGGACTTATGGATGATATAAATCAAAAAAGAAATGAATTGATATATTTCTTACTCGACACGGTTGACGCCGTAATCGAGGTCACAGGTTCGATTGCCGTACGATACATATTCGTAAAAAAGAAACAAAATATAGTCGAAATTCCTACTAAGATTTGGTAGGGAAAGTAAAAAAAAAAAAATTGATCGCAAACTGTAATCTCAATGCGGTAGCTCCCCATATATTCTAGCTTTACGACTAGTACGTAAGAATTTGGCGTAAATCTTGTTCTAAATAAAGCACATTTCCACTTATATGAGAGCTTGTACTAAAATCTACATAGTAGTGAATATGATGTTCACCTCATTAGCAAAACAATTTGGTGTGATGCCAGCTAAACTAGCGGAGCCTTCGGCGCTGGTCGTGTTTTGTTAATTTTGGTTTTGGAGAACAATGCCGTGCATCGTGCAGAGTTTAGAGGGAGAGAAAGAGAGCGATTTTAAGTTTTCTATAGAAAATAAAAAATCAGTATATCTTTCCCCCTGAAGTCTTTTTTGAAAATAAGATAAGATAGATAAGATAATATCTTGGGACAACTCACACACGGTCATCTATTCCCAAACTAGGCAGAGCCTGTGCTATGGCAACCAGACAACTGATAAACATACTTAAATATTCTAAATACATACATATTATAGACAAATTACACCCAGACACAGAACAAATGATCATGCTCATCACACAAAGATTACGACCTTCGGTTTAGCAGTCAGGGTCACTAACAGGCCAGTCAAAATGTTCTTAACTAACTAATTGAGACCTGGATATCGAGCGTATGCATACCAAGTTTCATTAAAGTAAGAATAAGGAGGGACTTGAAACTTTGTATGAAACATCGCGAGGAGTGAACGCTCTTAATTCGTGTTCTATGCAATAAGATTTAGGTACTGCCATCAGCCTGCCGTTCTATTCTGTCAACGTCTCACCGTGTGAACTTAGCTGGAGTGAACATAAAGTGAACTGTCATTCCATCTTGTTTGTATGTATTGACAGCTCCCTTCATGTTCACTTCACCCAAGCTTACACAATGAGATGTTTACAGAATCGCCCTGCTAAATTAAAGCGACAAACGTCACATTAACACTTTCATATAGCTTTAATTAACACAAACAAATAAACATGCTTATTTAAAACAAAACACTTGGACATTGCATGTTCTCTTAATAAAAGCATACATTTTGTATGCAGTTAATTGCACAAACATATTGTACAACGAATGGTACTCATTTGTGGTTTTATGAGCCTGGGGAATTTTAGGAATATTTTGTAGGTATGTGTACTACCTACGTCAATTGTGCATTTTGTTGTAATAGTTGATACAAATTTGTAAATTCGTCGAATCTGTCGAGAAGAGTGGTGGCCCAGTGGTCGTGGTTTCGAACCCGACTAAGGAGTTGACAGTCACTGGTTCTTATAGTATTTGAACTCAGACAGGCGCGATCTATCGTCGACCACATCATCGCTTCCCTTCAGGTGAGATTGTGGTCAAGGCGAGTAATAAAAAAAGTATATTTCATCACCACTGCCCTCAATACGGTGAAGGAAAAATCTTGATGAAACCGGCATGTGAAATATAACATCTACCTATGCGCGCTGGGCCCGCGTGGACTCGTGGTCAGTCCCTCTCGCAGAGAGGAACCCTGTGTCTCAGCAGTGGCAACATTAAAGGTTGATTACCAGAGATCGGAATAGGTAGAGTATATCTACCCAAAGTTCGCGGAAGTAAGTAATATAGAGTTGATAATACCTCCTCTAAAATCCAGGAATCGTTAACATGACGATTAAATCCCGGGATTTAAGAAATTGCAAATTACTTATTGCGTTTTGAATACATTTGAACTAAATTATTACATTGCAGAATCTTAGTTTTTTGAGTTCGGTACTAAAACTATTAAATTAAAGAGCTTTGTTTTACATACAAAATTAATTCTTGAAAGTTCTTTTGTTATTAACTGATTATATTGTAATCTGAATATATTATAATCCCGGTTTTAATTGTCAAGGTTTAGAGGAGGTATTATCTACTCTATGTTACTTACTTCATCGAATTTTAGGTAACCTATTCCGATCTCTGTTGATTACAAAATTTGTCGATAACGATTAGGTGCATGTAACCACATCAATGGATAGCATACCCTAGCTGTTTATTTGCGGCATTCATCAATGAAACTATTCAGGCTTAATTCGGCTGTCAACCTTGTATTACTAATGGTTTGCTAACAAATTATTTAAACATCTGTTTGTTCCGGGCTCTGAACAGGGCTATTTCCTGGTGAGCCCGCTTTTGACATCGATCTCGCCTGATGTTAAGCGATGGATGAGGTTCACGATGGAACGAGCGATCTCAAAAGATGCCTGTTCACTTGGATTTCAAGGCTCCGTAATGAAATCCATGAGATAAGACAAGACCGCCATTGTACCCATGTGTTAAGTTTGTGTAAATAAAATAAAAACTTCTAACTAAAATATGGCGTCGATAAATTCGTACGCGTCGCAGTCGACTGGAAGTGAGGCCAAAAGACTGGCGGCATTGCCGCGTTGTATGGCAATGCTTATCCTCTGTCCGAGGTAAAAGCCAGCCCTTGGTCACGCAAAGTGTCAAATAAGCGTTTGGCAAGATCTTTAAACAATAAAGTATATTCTATCTTTGCATGTGTCCATATAAAATCTCTTTAATTTTTAGACAAGATCGTCTTAGACGCGAATTAAGGCTATTAGAATTAAGGTTTTTAAAGAATCGTGTTACTATTTTTGGGGATACAATAAAGTATAGTCTTTCAATTTAGGTATCTATCCCTATAAAATCTTTAGCGTTTTTTGTTTAAAAAGTTCTTTTAAAGAAAACTTGGAGAAAACAAAACAATTTAACATAGAAACGATTGAAAGTGTAATATATTTGGCATTTGAACAAAAATATTTGGGATTTGTAACGGGTCAGCCCCTATGACCCCCGTAGCGGAATGTTTGCCTCGTTCACATAATAAAACATTTATTGGTTTTATTTCATCCACAAAGGTTTTTCGTTTTTCTTTGTATATGAGTATGGTTTTCCTTTGATACTTGATATGTATGTGGTACTATCGTATTGTTATGGTGATTCGCCGAAGTCATTCGTTTAGTCTTGTCTTGTTATAATACATTAAACAATACATCATAGGATTTGAAGTTCTACTGTCGCGGATTTTTGGCATTTAATTAAATAGGGTACGTCAGTATGATGGTACAATTTTTACTAGCGAAGTGACGTCACGCGTGTTCACAACGCACTGTATCGTCTTAATTTTTTATTTACGTGAAAAAAGAAAAAAATACGTGTCTAATATTTTTTGTAAATCTAGCAGATGGACTAATTAGATTGTTTTCAGTAAAATACCCTATTAAACAAGATTGTTGTATTTGCATAATAGAAGACTAAAATTTATATAAAAATGACTGGATCAACTTTGTCCTTCACTAAATACGAGAGAAAAATGGAAAAGCACCGGAGATTAGAATCGAGAAGTCTTTTGTTTTCTTAAGCCCATTTCCGGATTTTAATCGACTGCAACGAGTTAAGTAGTAGTTGGAGCGCATTAAGAGCTTCTCCAATGACGATACAAAGTTATAATCAACTGATGAATCTTACTATCCCGATATAGACCTATTATTATGCAGTTCAACTGACATTTAAACAACAAGAACTAACTTAACTTCAGCTACACTTCATAAGTAGATTTACCGAATAAACAACTTCAACAACACTTGAAGCTAAACGACAAAGCCGTATTAAGACAAAAATAGCTTGTTTTATGACAAAGTTTGAGTTGATACTGCGTCGACAGAGATTACAGGGATTCGGAGTGTTTGTCCGCAGCTTACAGCTGAAGGCTGTTATCCAATATAAAGAGAATTTTATTATAAAGCTTCGTACGGAACTTTGAAGCGTTGGTGGTCGATTAATTAATATTGTGTGGGATATGATGATGACGTAGGTTTTTCTGTAGAACATGAAGGGGAAAAATGGACTTTGTGAAGTTGTGGTTCCCAGAAAAGAGTCTTTGATAAATTACTCTTTGCATGGGATGAAAGCTATTATCGTGGTACGATCTACTAAGAACTTGAACTAATACTTCGTCGGTGTTTCTTTTTAAAATTTTATTCAATTCACAAAAATTAAGAGTATGCTCAATTAAGGCTTGCACTGTCTGGACAGGTCCACTCAAATCTGTGTGGTACTTTCCTCAAAAGGCTACCTCAGACATTAACCTTCATGGTTCTCATTTGATTTGACCAGTATGGATTGTGTGGACTTTAAAAGAGACTTTGACCTCTGAGTTTGTTTCGGTGTTTCTTCTCAGGGTAGTCAGCTAGGAAACACCGGCCTCACCTAGCTTAAAATGACCAAAAAAGATTGACGTGTAAAAGTGTTATGTTTAACCTACTTACAAAATCAATATAATTTATCATTTATTATAGTTATTAACACAATCAATGGGAATGCTTTTAATTTTGACAAGTCATCAACATTTATTGTGTTACGAATGTTATGAAGTTATGTACTTATTAGAAACAATCTCAGGCCCTTCTATGAAGTCTTAAAACGATCATGATTCCGCTCCAAGAGGGAGACGGAGCTATATATAGTGAATAGCACTATCCCGTTTACATCATCGGAATTGGATGGCATTAGCACGTCATAGTAGGGCCACAGTTGATTGTTATGTTGTTTGACGTCATGGTACGGCAATCGGGGTACAGATAGTTAAATTAATTAACCAAGAAATATTTTTTTAGACTGTGTATCAAAGTAATGTCTCTAAAACATTGTTTTTTATCTAAACAACTTTTTAAGAAAATATTTTACCTAAATAGGCAGGCATATTTTTAAAGTTCTCAGTATCTTCAGTCAATGTTGCAAAAAACAAAACCACTTTCAGATTCACATCAAAAGAGCCACACACATGGTTAAACCCAAACGTCAGTATTTTAAATGAAACATGTCATAAGAAAGCACCGCAGTGACCGCAGACATTCAAGACGGGCTCGAACAAGTTTTTTTTAACATAACGATCAACCTGTTGCGGAACTTTAATTTGAGGAGCATTTCACTCTGAATTAGTGTTTTAATTATGTGCTGCAATGTTATCCAGTTCTTGGAAAGTTCTGGGTTTTTGGGTAAACATTTTTTTGGAAGAAATTGTTTTCGATTTAGGTTTTTTTTTATTTAATATGGGTTTGCTCTTGAATCTAGTCTAGTTCATATATGACAGAGATAAAGTCGACGATGGAGCGAGCTTACCCAGAAGAAGCCTGTTCACTCTAATTTTGAAGAGATTAGGGTTGTATGCGTTCGGAAACACAGACGCAGGCAGAGAGTTCCACTCCTTTGCTGTGCGCATTATAAAAGACGTTTGGAAACGTTTAGTGCGAATTGTTGGAATAGCAACAAGGTAGGGATGGTAACTTGCAGAGCGTCTAGATGTCCGATGGTAGAAGGGGGCTGGTGGGATGAGGTGTTTTTGTCTGCTGTTTTGGTGTGGTTTATTACTAAAGTTTAACATTTAACTTTATAAATGTGGGCTTTGATATAACTAAGTCATCTTCTCATGATACTTAACAAATTGTTCATTTTCATCAATTTGAAGCGTATTAAGATGGGCAGGATATTCTTATTATATTAAACTTATCTTTATGAACGGATTGATTTGTTGAAATTGAATGATGAAGTTCAAAAGTGCTGTTTAATGGCCTAATTGAAATAAACGTTTTGACTTTGACTTTGTTTGTTGGAGGTTATCTGGAAGTACTGTTTCGATAGTAAAACATATTTCTCATTGCTGGAAGGCATAGGTTATTTCGTATTTCTAAATTGGACGGGTTCTGTAGTTCCAAAAAGTCTCAACCGTTCCAAGCAACTTTTAAGCCACTAATTATACCTCTGCTTAACCCTTAAACGGTTGAATGCTTCAGGTTAAATTCCTGGAGAAACCCGCGATTGCTGGTAAGTTGCCAACGCTGGAGACATGTTCTGTCTAACCGATCCAATGATCAAAGACGCTGATTGCTTTTGAATAAATATCTTCGTCCTGAAATAGTTTTGTGTCTGTGCTATTAATAGAACGTCCCGTCAGGGTTTAAACAACGCACATTAGATTTTTTTTTTTTCATGTAAAATATATTTTGTGTCTTAGGCACTCACAGATTGCCATAAATTCTGTCTTTTTCTCTTTTTTTCTAATGTTTTATCTTATTTGTATTTTCTACTATTATGATTTATGTACGTGTGCTTTTGTGTGTTGTGTTTTCTGTTCGTATGCCAAATAAATGTTTTATCTATCTAACAAGGCCCTGTGAAGTACAATGGACGATAACTGAGGAGTTTAACTTTTAAAGCTAAGACGTTGTGCCGTCGAGCAACAGGTCGTAAGTTCGATAACAAATATTATACCTCGTTCTTTTCATATATTTAGCAACGTTTGGATTCAGCTGCTTTTTCATTATTTCTGTTTAAGCAATTGGATCTTTGAAAATAAGACAAAACTCAACTTTGAGTTAAGCTCGTCTTTGTACCTACATGAACTTTATTGTGACTGTTTTTTTATTGTGTTGGTGTACAATAAAGAATTAAGAATTAAGACCTGTCTGCATCATCATGTGAAGAGGAGGGATGAAATGTACGTAACTAAAAGAGTTATGAATATAAATGTCGATGGATGGATTGTGTTGGAAGTGATATGAAAGAAAAGGGAGTTAGTAATAGCGTGACGGCTGACAGGACAGAATGGAAGAAAAAAACGTGTTGCGCCGACCCCAAGTAACATGGGATAAGGGCAGGAAGATGATGACCTGTCTGCACCACCACTATTGACAATCGAATTCGCAATTACAGCTGGAGTGTGGAAAACAAAACGAAATATGCTACAAAGGTGATGCTGTCGATTTTTTATCACATCTACTACTAGGAAGAATAGTAAGAGAACTTTATTTTGTAACTTAAGATGTGTAGGCGTTACGTAGGAATGATCCTAAATTATTGAAGTTAGTGTCAGTTTAGGCTGTTTAACGACTAGTTGTAATGCTCTGTTAGCTGTTCATATTGCCCATTTGAACATGAAACTCTTGACAAACATGCTATTTTGCAACTTTTGGAAGGTAATATTAAGCCTTGAATTTGTAGAGATGATTTCCCCCAGGATTATCCACGAAAACATTAAGTACTTAGTACTTCTAGTGCTGAACTAAAAGTGGTGTTATTTCTGTTAACGTTTTGGGAATTCTAAAGTTTTCCCTTTGTCAACGTTCCTAGGTTCTGAAATGTCTTTGATGCGATCTGCGACTAACTTAACTAGTTCGTTAACTTTACAGTGTTGGGTCATTCTGAGCATGTTAACTAGCTGGAGATTATGTACCTAAGTTAATAATGATGTACAGTCAACAAAGCTATTTGGTATGCAACTTGCAACTACTTTAAAACAATTTTGTGAGTGTGCTGAGTAGATAATTATTGTACACCAATCTTATAAGTATGGCATAAGTCAAAGTCAAAGCATTTATTTCAAATAAACCATTATCAGGTACTTTTGAATTGTCAAAGTCAGTCCATCAAAAACATGAAGCTATTTGCACGTTCGAAAGCGTAGATCTCTATGGAGAAGAACGTGCAAGAAACTCCACGGACACTCTTTTAAATCATTTTATGTTCACAATAATCCTGGTTACATTAACTTTGTTGCTTTTATATACGAGAACAACGTAAAGAAAGAAAAAAACAATTTATAGTATCAAATATTAAAATGAGGCAGTGGCAACTAAGGGATGACCAGTCTCCACTGACGGCGCCCGTTCACGAACATGACGCGTGCATCAGCACCATAAGCTTAAAAAGTTATAATGCACACGTATTATTTTATTATTTATTAAAATATAATATAATAATATAAAATAAAAAAAAGTATTATTATTATTATTAGAAATAAATATTGCCAGTGCAGTGGAAAAATTTATATTTTTGCCTATACTAAATAGCTTTGTTGGCTACCTTATCGCCTCGCATAGGTATTTTATATTATAAATTTTTAATAACTTCATTTAATTTTGTTTTTTATCCTGTGCGAGTCCTTAATAAAAAATATTTAATTTTTCTATTATTTAATGGGATTCTATTTTTATAGCTTAATTGGGTAGATATAAAATTACAAATATTAATAGAGATATTTTTAGGGAGTCTTTCAAATGGCTGTAATTTTACCAAGGTATCCTTGTACATAACTAACTATATACACTAGAAATAAAAATAAAAACTCCTAAGTAAATGAACCCTAAAATATTGCGTAAAAAAAAACATCCGCATCGCTGTCGACTGGAAGTGTACCCAAAAGACTGGCTGCATTGCCACGTCCTTGTACATTGTGCATATGATTTGAAAAGATATAGGTACGTAGAATATATTTATCGACTAACAGTAAAGTGAAATTGGCAATACGAAGTGAGCAAAACTAGAAAGTAGCGTCTTCAAAACAACCAAACAGGAAAACCCACAAAAAGGTAAAGTCCCTTTCCCAGAAGAGGTGACATAATCTTAAAACATCGTACTTCCATATTGAATTCCATGGAACCATGGATCATCATTATTTTACCTTTATTTCGTTTTGTATTTGCTGTCGGTGCAATACATATATAAGATAAAACTTTCCGTTACTGTACTGGTCGTAGAAAGGTGACAACAATCCGTAGAGGAGCACTAGAGAGGATTTCCCGAAATTCCTACGGGAACGTATCATATATTTTCCATACTTCGCTGATAATCGTCATTTCTGTAGTACATTTAAACCCCACATCTGACCTCCACAACCCATTTAATTCTGACTGCCACAACCCAGTTAATTCTGACTGCCACAACCCAGTTAATTCTGACCTCCACAACCCATTTAATTCTGACTGCCACAACCCAGTTAATTTTGACTGCCACAACTCAGTTAATTCTGACCTCAACAACCAATGGGTTGTGTGGAGCCCAATTACATTGAATTGGGCTCCACACAACTCCCCTTGGCAAGAATATTGTCAGACTATCTAAACAGTAACAACTGGTCAATTTTACAGGTTTAAAATAAAGAAAAGAAAGAAAGAAAAATGTTTATTTGGGACTCGCACAAGACTAACAAACCAGTAAAATAAAATTAAAAACTAAACAGTATAATAAAATAATTATCTGTGCGAGGCCAAAATGGTACCTATCTCAGCTTATGCTGCGATATCTAAAAAACAAATAACGCAGCGCTGGTATTCTGATAGGGCCAGTCAGTGGTGAAAATAAACGCGGGTGTATTCTTTTTAAAGTTTAGGTAAGGTCATTAATACTCGCATGGTCTTGCAAGAAGGGTATACCCATGAGTCAATATGGAGTCAATAGCATATTGTCTGAAGTATGAAGTATGAAACACTTGATCAAACATCCATAGTTAGTCATAACTTTTATCTGATATACCTAATTCAAAAGTCAAAAGTCAAAAAGTCAAAAGTCAAAGCATTTATTTCAAATAAACCATTATCAGGTACTTTTGAATTGTCAAAGTCAGTCCGTCAAAAACATGAAGCTATTTGTTTGAGAAATGGTGCAGTTATGGTTTTAATGATGTCATTTATTCGTCAAAGTTATTGTAAGAAAATCCTACTAGATATTAGTATACCTGAAATGATCGGTGGTGAAATAGCATGGTAATAATTAATCAATGATTGTTCAATTTCTGTATGAGCAGAACACATACTGATTAGTATTTTTGGTGGCAAAGCAGGCTGCGCCCTGATGATGAATGTGTGTAAAACATAGTCACTGTTACAAGTAGACATAATAGGGTATTTGACAAAAAAAAAAACTAATTAGTCCGTCAGATAGATTTCCAAAAAATATTAGACACGTAAACAAAAAATGAAGACGATACAGTGCGTTGAAAACTCGCGTGACATCACTTACCAGTACACTTTTTACTGGAAAGTGACGTTACAAGCCCCCACTAAGGAGTGGGGGCTTTTAACGTCAAGATAAGGATCTTTGATGCGTTGTACTTCGTATATTTCTTTTTGATTTGAAAAAATAAAAAAATTGTGTCCAATATTTTTCGATAATCTAACTGACGGACTAAATAAAATCATACTTTTTTAACCAAGGCAACATTCCTATCATGCAAGGGTTTGCCAGAGGTGTAGGTTGGCTATCTACACACACATTTCGCCAGAAATAAAGACCCAGGAAGACATTCAAGATACCTTTAGATTATTAACAACAAACATGCTCTGCTGAGAAACCAAAAACACTATGCTCAATCCAGTAATCAAACCCAAGATCACATGCTCAGCAGTAGAGCTGAACGAGTCAGGTCAACTATCTCTATGATAATTGCTATTGTAATACTCTTCTATTTTTAACCTGCTAATGTTATTTTTGAATGATTGTTCAGAGCATTTCAATTCTGAATAGAATACAGTAGTAACAGGATAAATTTCAGGTCTTTGGAATAGAAGAGCTGCAGCCGGTCGATTCTGTAAACATGTCGAAGTAAAGGCTTGGGTGAAGTGATCACGAGGTGAGCTGTCAATCCATATAACCAAGATGTCACGTGATCATGAAGCGAGGTGTCATTCCATCTTGATTATATAGATTGATAGCTCATCTCGTGATCACTTCACCCAAGCCTTCGCTTCGACATGTTTACAGAATCGACCGGCTGTTACTACTGGTAACCTTTTGATAATTATAATTTAACTTACTCTTTGTAAATTATAAAGGCCAATTATTGTACCAACCGAAGTGATAAGATGCCAGACATCAAACGTTACCCACAAATGATCTATTGTTTCACTCGTCTAGGTGTGTTATTGAGGAACCAGGCTCATATCTACAGTATATTATATCAATATCGCCTTTGTTAGATCATAAATGTATTTTTCCTTAATACCTTAATGGATATTGATAGAATTCTTATCGATTCGAAAGTGAAGAGGATCATTTATATTATGACCTACAGATGTTTTATTATACACTAGGGTTACCCGAGGCTTTGCTACCGTGATCCATCCTATGTTCTAATGGAACGAATAGTTATCCAGGTTACTTTTTGTTCAGTATTTTGTATCTCCCATATTCTAAATTGAGAATCATCATCTGCTTAGCCTTTTCCCAACTATATTGGGACTACCAGTCAAACCGGATTCAGCTGAGTACCAGTATTTAACGTGGAGCGACTGTCTAACAGACCTCCACAACCCATTAACTGGGTAACACGGTAGTTCTTGGCAAGACTGGTGTCAGATTTTCTGGCTTCTGAAATTCAGCTGAATACCAGTATTTTACGTGGAGCGGCTGTCTAACAGACCTCCACAACCCATTAACTGGGTAACACGCTAGTTCTTGGCAAGACTGGTGTCAGATTTTCTGCCTTCTGAAAATCCGTAACGACTGCCAAAGATCTATACCTAAATGACAGTGATAATACAAATAAGTAAATAGTAGTACTCATTGAACTATATGACCAGCGTATCATAAGTAGGACTCAGGTCCCTCAAAGTTTGACATGCAAAGGTTGTCCGTAAAGGATCGCTTTTAGCGATAAGTTCGCCCATTGTTATACTATATTAGGTACTTTTAAGCCCTTAGTAATTTGTTATGTTGTAGGTACAATAATTAGTCTATGTAAGTTCTCTACTTCAAATTCTTAATTGTATCTTCAAAACAGAAAAAGACATTGATCCGTTGCTTTGTTTTTGCATGAAGAAAGAACAATCAAACAGAACGAAACCATCTACCACAGAACCTTGTACGTAAATATTATTAGTAGGAAGTACGACAAACCTACCCAACAATCATATTCGATATATCACCGTCTCTATTACCATTTGACCACCACTTATCTCCCAATTAACTCCTTCTTAGATACATTTAACAGCTTCTAATATGAACATATTGCGGTCTTAGAGCATATCTCTTCACTAATTGGCGATGCATTCCGATTAATTAACAATCTGGCAAAGTTTATTGCGTCTTGTGAAGCTTAGATCACTGCCTAGTCTATGCAAATTAATTGGTCAGTCTCTTTATTAGTATGGCTTTGTAAGTTACTCGTTATTATTTCTCACGACTTCGCTTCCGTAGATCCTACAGGACTTTTTCCGGGATACAGCCCCCGTGACACTCGGCAATAGTGTAGCTTACTATCAGTCAAAGAAAACAGCATTTTGAGTCAGTTTTGGAGATTACCTCCTAAAGGACATAGTCCGGACCATTTTCGGCCATGCCGGCCAATCCCAACGGAGACTAGCCATCCGCGCGGAACATATTATAGTGCACAAGTGTGTGCGCAAACATAGGTGCACTCCCTCTTCCATCACTCTCATATTCCAATGGGACGGTAACCCGACACGACCGGAGAAAGATCAGGCGCAGGACCAACGGCTTAACGTGCTTTCCGAGGCACGGGTGCGTAACATCACCAACTTCCTTAAGGATAGGAGGTAAGTAAGGAACCTACATTCAAACTTTCACAAACTACCATTTATCAAATCAAATTATTATTATTTCTATCATTGCGGCGTAAGCTACATTACTTATCTGATGAAAAAATCCATTAAAATGTTGCTCAGCCTTCATTTAATTAAAAAAAAAACAAATTTAATTGAACCTTGCATATCAGGTAAAAAGCACTTGCAAACACTGAGACAGTCAATCCGTTAAATATTAACGTACCGACTTGTCTTCATAATATTTCCAAATTAATGTAAGTGTCCCAATTCCAATTCATTAATAACATAGTAAATAATTTCCATGCCGTCATGTATCGTTTTTTTTTTTTTAAGGATGTGGAATCATCAAATGACTTTTTCTCTTTCTGGGTGGAGCGAAAGGGAGTGTCAGACTCTTACTGACTAAAACCCATCCGTGTTCCTTCTAAAGCCCTTTGCGTTCCAGGGTCACTCTCAGGGTGACTCTTTCGAACATATTCCGCAACATCATGAATCGCTTACAAACATATTTAGTTCAAATTGTATATCTTTGTTACATATTCAGAGATTTCTGAATTATAGAAGCATTATTGAATGAAGTTGGTAAATAGACATTGTCTTAGCATTTAACCGTTAACGTATTGACAGTTATGTAGGTACGATTGAATTTCATAAGTTTGTTAGTACCTATGAAGGGACGATCTGTATTTATTAATTTAAACTTTACGTCCAATAGTGGTACATTGGCGGATGGGCTGTATCAAAATATTAAACAAATTAATAATATTATACCTGTTTCTTTTGAAATACACGTAACTAAAAGAGTTATGAATATAAATGTGGATGGATGGGCAGGGAGAGGGAGGCCAAAGAAAAGACGGATGGATTGTTTTAGGAGTGATATGAAAGCAAAGGGAGTTAGTGATAGGGCGACGGCTGACAGGACAGAATGGAAGAAAAAAACGTGTTGCGCCGACCCCAAGTAACATGGGATAAGGGCAGGAAGATGATGATGACTTTCAATTTTAAAAATTAAGGAATTTTATTTCAAGTCTATAATTTGTACGTACAAATATAATATAATATTTTTTTGCAAGATTTATAGGTAAGTAGAAACACCTAAATTTCTGGTATGGTAATGTTCAATTGTTTTTTCAGTAGGGACCTACATAATTATATGTCAGTGGGATAACCTGAAATAATACTTGGTGTAGTTGTTTAATAATAATTTTACAGTTACAGATATTGCATGTACCTAATAAATACCCTATGGTCGATAGCATTAGAAATGTTAATAGGTACGTGTAGATAGCTAAAGTTTAACTTCATCATCATCAGCAGCCGAATGACGTCCACTGCTGCACATATGGCGATTATGGCAAAGCGGGAGTTTGCCATAATCGCCACGCTTGGCAGGCGGGTTGGCGATCGCAGTGTAGCTATTACAATGCACAGAGAATGCTGCTGCCCATTCTCTGGTGAGTCCCTTAGTCGCTTCTTACGACACCCACGGGAAGTGATGGGATGGTGCTATTCTTTTACGTCCAACTGTTTCAATTTACGTGTAGACGTGACCTTCCTACCACCTAACGAAGCATTGACATAACAATTTTCATTTACAATCTCAAACAGTTACCAAATTTAACTCATGTCTATACATAATACATATTGACTTTACCTCCACCGAATCAGTCGCCACAAGAATTCAGAGAGTCGTCGATTATTCAAATTACTCAGGAATCGGGAAGAAACAATAAAATATTGGTAAAGCAAAGAAATGCGGAAACACTCGCATTGTGCGGAGTTACCGAATTGGAAATTTCTTGGCTTTGTTGCGACTTATTGCATTTTTGTGACATGAAAGGGCCAAGGGAGCGTGCGAAATGGGATAGCATTTTCACAACAGCTTTTCGTACTTCGTAAATTATAAGTCATCTTTAAAAGGTTTAACAATTTTTTTGCTCCCATAAAGAAAACTCTTCGTTAAAATATTAATATAAGTACTCTAAAGAATAATGAGAGCAAGTTATTAAAACAAAAATAAGCTCCAGAATAGGTACTCACAAAAAATTCTTCATTAATAATCCTTTAAAAAATACAGTCATCCACAAACACCGTTTCACATTTTTCACCAAACAACGCAAAAGTATTTTGTACAGAGAACTTTAAGCACTCGACTGTACCAATAATTAATTGTTTTTAAAATAAAATAAAAATAGTGATGTGCGTAATGAGTACTCTATATTTAAACTTATCGACGGTTGAACGACATGTCATTAATGTTGCGCGCGCGCATGACCGTTGGTCACTGGAGGCTGCGCCGGAGTACGCATTATTTTATCTCGGAGCATCTGACGCACCGCTTAGGGATTCACTTTGCGGTCGATAGAAATTCGGAAGGATTTTTCGGTGGATCGGATGCAAAATGATGAATTGTGAGTTTGTTTGTTTTGTATCTCTTTTGTGTGGTTTCGAATGTTGACGAAGGAAAGAGATGGAAGTTTTTATGTTTTTTTTACATCCTTTTTTTGACAGATAGATTGCGTTGACGTCATAGACTTACCTATGGGGTTTCGACTTTTGGAGTATGACGCAGATTTCCTAAAGCTTTGAAGATGATCAAATGTATAAAGAATCAGCAAAAATCAGGAGGGTAGGAATGGACGAATAATTGGACATACGCCTGGCTTGTACGCCAGATAACAAAAATACAAAAGAAAAATAACAAATAGAGATAGTGATGGGGCGACTTTCTATTTTTAAACCGACCTCATTACATTTTATTACAAGTATTAATGACAATGTTCATTAATAATTATCAAGTTCATTATCCCGTCCTTGTCTCACGGAAATAACTGCATATGTTGCGTAAGATGCGTTAATGGCTCGGAAACCTTGACCTGACAGGATCCTGACTCAGTTTGTTACGATCAATGACTTTTGAGTTCGACGTCATTCGCATAGCTGATGAGAAATTGGGTTTTTGGCGAGATGTGAATTAGTAAGATGACAAGTATGGACGGTATTTTTGTTTTGTTGCATTCTGAAGTAAAGCTGCCTACCATTGAGGGATTTTTTGTAAGCATCATCATCGAAGTATAATTTGGTTGTGATGCATAAGTGGTTTTTAATAGGGTTACTCCGGTCTATCGATTGTTCAGAGTAGGTATATCAGTAACCAAATTTTTTTTCATTCAAATTAGTCTGAGTGCCAGCACTTTTTGAACGTCAAAGTTTTACATAAAAATGGTCCCCTAATGCCCACCCGTCACCACTTCCTAGTGTTTTAGCTGGGAAGAAGAAGCGACGCAACAAACTCCCAAGAAACACATTTGTCTGTCAAGTTACCTGGTGGAAATGTTTTGAACTTAACAGAGTCGGTATCATAAAAGCTTTAAACAACTTGCCATAATACTCGTATCATCTTTAACCTCGATAGTTAACCTTATTACTGATAGTTCAACTTAATACACCTCTCTATCCGGTCAACAAGTAACCCACAAACAATTTATTTGTCAATACAAATGAAAGCTTTCTGTATTTACTTCTTAATTAGCATAAACGATAATGACTGTCAAGGAGTATTGTTGTCTTCAAAACGGTATCGCTGTTATCGTGAATAATGGCATAATTTTATTACATTGCTATCGTGCAAGTCGTACAATAAAGAGAGAAGTACTTTGTAAAGGGCATCTCATTTCAATATGTTGTATTTCACGCCTCGGAGATAATATTCTTTGTGTTATGTTTTATAATAGGGAGCATATAATTGGTTATAATAAGGTATGTATTTTGTTGGAAGGTATAAGGATCCGATTTTGTTGTTGTTATACATTTTTGATTTGTATGTAAGTTTTGATATTGACATTGATGAAATTAACCTTTTTGGAACATCCGCGTTTTTTTTAATGATTGTCAATTACTGTTTTATTTAATGTTTGTGTGTGAAATCCTGGAAAATTTGCGTCACCATTTCACGCCACATACGTGAGAGGACCTCGTTATTGAAAAGTGACTTTGAGGTAAACATGACGTTGATGTCAATTTAAAAAATGCCAGAAAACATTTGCGCTTGTTTTTTAACAGGTGCTCGTCATTTCAGGAACCCTCATTGTCGACAAATAATTTTTTATCTTTTTTTTCAAAAATTGATGGTAAGTAAAGGTTTAATTGAAAAAAAAATTTTTTTTTTCAGGCCCCTGTTCAGGTTTATTTTTGAAATTGGCTGGCTAGATATTTTTGAGCCGTATTGGCGTGCACTGCCTGAGAGTTTTAGATCTAGTTTCAAAGCCTTTGCAAATAATTTGATTCCCAGGTCAGAACAATGGACAGCACTATTGGATTTGTTCACCAAAGCTATGCTGAAAGCTTATATTGGATATAGGAAAGAAATTTCTTCTGAAAATACTTCTTTGAAATTCATCAAGTGAAGCCACTAAAATTGCTAAAAAAACACAATTTCGAAATCATAAAAAGGTGAACAGTAACCAAGAAAAGATTAGGGGTCGTATGATTCCACAGTTACTCATCCCGTTCGGAAAACCCCACTTCGATATAATTTATAAAAGGGATTCCCCACAACAGGTACCAAGTTTTTATCGAAAATAACAATTTCGGAAATATGCGCATCACTATAAATTGCTTGCGTACGTGCGAATTCGCACGCAAATTGTTATATTAACGCACAACACTATTCTCGTACTATCTATTATGCACTCAAAATTTTGACATGCAAATGTAAACTCTATGTTTTTGGAATACGGTTACAGTCGTATGCAATTAGTGCAGTATTTATCTTGGCAACGCATTCGGTGTTAAATGATTCTATTTTGGTATCTCACATGAATTGCAACTGTATTTTGTTGTATCTAAAATTGAAATTTAATTTAGGGTTCTGTCACTTTGATTAATTGAAAAAGAAAAGACTGGTTTCTTGTCATTTGATTTTGATCCTACATGGAATCAGTTTAAGGCTTATTTTGTTTCAACATGGTGAAATACCCTATGAAATATGATTTTCTGTGAATTATTAAGCGGTGTTGTACTAAATTATTTGATAACTGAGGCACGTGTCAGTTTTAAACGATAATATTTTGATATGCGTCCGTTTGTGTGACGGTTTCTCAGAAACATTCTCATCTAACTGTTCCCAGGGACGACAAAACAAACAAGCAGACAAACGTGCGGCTATTTTGATTTTCATGTAAACAATAATTTAATTGACAATAGCCCATCGGCTAGAGACGTTAAACTGGTGAATGAGAGACGCACGTTTGTAATTTCAAAGCCGGGTTCACACCAAGAGCTAAGCTATGTTAGTATAGCATAGCACGCATCTTTGAGGTAGTTTTTCATGCTTGCACAGCTAAGTTAACATAGCTTGAGGTCTGCAGTAAAGGTCTAAAAATACTAACTTTTGATAATATACATAGATTCCTATCTATCTTTGTACCTAAATTCGCCAAATACGCTTCAGCCATTTAGGCGTGGAAGCGTAACAAAAACAAACAAACCCAAACAAACTCACACTCCCATATTTAATAATATTGTTAATCCTATTCATTAGGTTATTAACAGTGATCGGATAATCGGTCGCTTATATACCTAAACTTCTTCCCGTGAAAGAATAATATGGACATTCCTTTCGGAATAAATAAGTAATCCCGGGTTCCGGGATTGAACAATTTTGTAAAAACAACTATAACAAGCTTAATGGAATTATAGCAGTGGTTATATTGATTTAGTATCTTAATTTTATTCAAAACAAATGGAATAGTTATACAAATTATAATGAGAGTTCACAACGAGTTCTAACTATATTCTGTATGTGGTGTATGTATATTTTTAGCAATCTCAGGAATTTCGAACGATTCCGGGATCCGGAATTCTGAAAAGCATGTCCGTATTATACTTTCGTGGGAATAAAAGTGAAGTTTAGATATATTAGCGCCCGATTAACCAATCACTGGTTATTAACGTAAGACTAGCGCTATTGCACGCGTATTCATTGAATGGTTCTTAAACATATCTTTACAAGACATAACTAAGCTTAAAGCTTCCATGGCCAAGATTTACCGTTGCACGGATGCCTGTCTCTGGGATAACCCGACTGTAAAGTTGAATGAGGAAACATAGCGGTGGGTGAATCCGGAATACAGATGAAAGAAAAAAAAAATCTTCAGTGCTACTTACACAGGTAAAATGAGCTTTGTCATAAGAATTCAAACGTTTCTTCAATCATAAATATAATGATATTAATGCCATATTTTAGAGTTAATTTAGTTAGGAGTTTTTATTTTTATTTCTAGTGTAGTTAGTTAAGTATTTCTTGCTTAGACATGTGGGTTTAGATATACATTTATAAATAAAATGCATGTTAAAAAATTCACCTTTCATTGGAGAATATTTTTTTTTTATAATATTAACACCTCAGGAGGCTCTCGTTAGGCAGCTGGATCAAGGGCTTGATTCAGAAAGCGGTACTTCTGGACACGGCTCGCATTGTTAGGAGGTTCCTCTCTCTGGAGCCCTGACCACCGGCAGCTGGGACTCTTGGACCCTGTTCCCGATACCGGTGGGCTACTATTTTTTATATTTTTAAATGTTTTGCGTCTAACTAAAAAATAAAATACTAATTAGCAAATTGATCGATTATTTCTGTGATGGTTAAATTTTAAAGTTCAAGTTTTCCTTGAATATGTTAAACTTACCCTAAAAACTTGTATGTATGTATGATTTCATTAAATATTGCGAAAAATTAAATTTTAATATTATGTCTTTAAAAAACAAAGGCAGGTTTCTAAATACAATAATTCTCACACATGTATCTCTCCATTACGTCATTAGGAAGAAATCCCAAGTCCCCGTTAACTGCAGTTGCAATTGTTAGTAAGATAACCCTTTAATGCCCCAGTACGTACCAGAGACCGTTCCTAATTGATAGATGACACTGGTATTACTGCCCCCGACCAAGGACTGTCATTACGTACCATTCCAGTAACTAATGGGTGTGAGTAGGTGTTAACGTTAATAAGAAACGAATTACAATGGGAATAAACATTGAAATAGGTTATTTTTGACGCCATCAGGTGATCAAAGAAAATATTCCTTTATATACTATACATACATATTTTAAAACAAAGTCAACTGCCGCGTCTGTCTGTCTGTTCGCGATAAACTCAAAAAGTACTGAACGGATTTTTATGCGGTTTTCTCCAATGAATGGGATTATTCATGAGGAAGGTTTAGGTGTATAATTCGTCCCGAAATTTGTATGGGAATGGGATATGTGCGTAGGAAGTCGCGGGCAAAAGCTCAGCTTTGCAATAAGATAATCAACACCTTTTATTTACAACAGAATAATGATGCAATGAGGCATCTTAATAGGCTATATAATATTTTGAGCTTAATATTTTGTCACCATTAACTTACACAAAATGAATTGATCCATTCCATCCTTGACACTAGACACATATTAGCTTTATTTCGATGCCATATCTACTTTATAACATTTTATTGGATTTTTGTAACCCCAAAGCGGGATCCAAGGACCGACTTCGGGAAGCGTTGCTTAACCTTGGAGACCAACTTCATTATAATATTGTGAAATACTAATCACCCATCTTCAGCAAATAAATCACAGGAAATAAATATTGATTTCAAACAAAATCAAGTCCCTTCTTTCGAAGTGTTTGCATTGAAAACAGATTATCTTCACAAATGGTTCATCTGATCTCTAATTAGCCTGTTTGAACTAATTACATATCCTGCCTCGAAAGTAAACATTGATATTATTGACGCGTGCAGTATAAATAAACAAGTGTTTTATGATATCAAATAGGGCCAGATCTTGAGGGTTAAGTCGTTTATAAATAATTATTATTATGACGACGAGTTGTCTTGTGATGTCGCCTTCCGGGCACTACCGGTAGGATACCGGTAACAAACAAGTTCCTAATACGTATACAAATTCAACTTTACAATACCAATAAACATTTTCTTCAGCTATAGGAAGCTTTCTCATCGCTAAAATAGACATACTCAAATTGAGGAATATTTCTTCAAATTCTTTGAAACTAACGCTCACTTTCACGAATCTAGTACGTTTAGCTCGAAATTACCTACAATTAAAACCACTTTAAAGCTCCTGCCATGAATAATCTTCAAACATCCCCATGTATGGGATCAATGTCATTCTCATACACATTACAACATACAATATACTAGTGGTCCTGACAGACGTTGTCCTGTCCGAACGTTAGCTCTGTGTATGACAAAACATTATAAAAAACGATTACAGCGCCACCTACCGGATCTAATTGTAAATCTAAACCATTCTCGAATCCCTTTGAACACACACAAAAATTCATCACCATCGGTCCAGCCGTTTAGGAGGAGTTCACTGTCAACAAACGTACAGAAGAATCATATTTATAAAGATATACACGCGCTCATAAATTATGTGTTTAGAGTAGACGTCATTTTGGCCCTCATTTTACACCGGATCAAACTATGCAAGGTGAACTTTCTTTGACCTTGCTCAGATTATTGAGTCATGATACATGTTACATGTTTTATGACGTCAGATACCGGTTGAAATCATCCCACATCTACGTCAGAGTAGGCACCTAAGTCAGCGGTAAAGAATTCCAGAGTGATCAATTATGTAGGTATGTCTAGTCAATATTAATGATCGGATGTGGTTTTAGATTAGTAGGTCGGATGGCAACATTAACATTTGTGTCAATTTCGTCATTAATTGTGAATATATGTTTTTCAGAATATTAAATTTTAAGCTTAAAGTTTTTGGTATGTCCTTCTATGGTTTGTGATGTCGGTAGATACTTCTCTGCTAAGTTAAGATTTATTTATCTTTTGAAGTGATAACTTCTTATGGGAGGGTAAACCGCTTCGTAACGTAACGCGTTACGGCGCCAGTCTGTCTGGCTTCCCTTTCTCTCACGCATACGGCAGCGGTAGGCAGGCTCTTCCTCTCTCACTCTAACCCACAGCGCTAGTCGTATTTCGGACAGACGCTTCCCATATTAAATAGTTCAACTTAGATTAGTTTAAGTTATTACTTCTGTCGGGCGTCCCGAGACGCACTCGTTTTTTTTTTTAATTTGTTGATGATGATGGTTGTCACCAAGGATATTGAAGAGATAACTTGCCAGGTGCATAAAAAAGAAAATATAGGAAAGGAGAAAATTATTTAACTCATGAACAGAGATATTATGTAATCTCTTCAAAATTAGAGTGAACAGGCTTCTTCTGGGTAAGGTCGCTCTATCGTCGACTTTGTCTCCTTCATCTATGACCTAGACTAGAGTCAAGAGCAAACCCATATTACTAAAAAAATAAAAATTATATTAAGATTGTTGTTATCATAACATACAGATGTTTTTTCTCAGCCTGTATATGTATAACTTCATTCTGAAATCTTTCCATTCTACTGAATTATATTAGTTAATTAATTAATGAGGAAAATTAACAGCTCTATTATTTTCTAATATTTCCTAAGCAATTATGTTAACATATTAGGGCCTGTTTTAATGAATACTACGTTAAGTTTCCATGTGATTACATTCTCAGTATTAAGTTGTTCCACAAAAGCAAATGTTTGACAAGATATGAGACGGGCCGAAGTTTGAGGCATGCGACTTGTGCGTGGTGACTCAACTATGGAGTTTAGGAGTTTGGAGGTCGTTGGGAGACTGCTTTTGTTTAAGAAATTAATGTTTTAACTCTCTTTAATCATATAATTTACTATGGTAGGCCAGATAAATGTGCAATAGCGGTCATTGACCCACATACATTTACTGACATTCTTTATATCAGAAATAAAGACTGAATCGACTTCTATCGTGATCCTTTATGTTCTCTAGTAATGAAAAATGGTTCATAAAAATCATTGTTCGGATATCGAATGAAATGAAATTTATTTATTTGCCAGAATATAGGTATTTACAATAACATGGTAAAATAATTTTAGTGTCACTATATTCGACTTATAAGTCGTGAAAATATTTCTAGTACCATTAATATTATGAAATTACGAAATTACATCGATGTCATCACATCATAATCATAATAAAATTTACAGTCTTGCTTCGCTAATATTAATTTGGCACATAACATTATAAAAATATATAATATCTACGAAGGGATATTAGGGAAAGGTCAACGTACTTTATTGCATATTTATCTGGCGCTCGCCATAGCTGATACCCGGGTTAAAGTTCCTCCTCCCATTTTCCCCCCTTAATGTTGTAATATCCTAAAATCCGTTCTTTCAGTATGCCTACGTGGTAAAATAAACCTAGATTCCAAATTTCAGCTTTTAGACCAAGTATTTGTGGCTGTGCATTGATAGTCAGTCAGACTGGACAAACATATAGAAAACAAGTCCAAGGGGCGGTCTTATTGCACAGGATGCGATGTCTCACAGACAACGTTTGGAAGGACTGTTAGAAAGGAGATAATTCGATTGGGTAGAAAGGAGATTATTAGGTGTTTTGAAGTTCTACCTATTTTATTAATAACGGTGCAAATTATGATTGGTACAGTCAGCAGTAAAAATAAATAGTGCATTATTAACTTGAGAACGTCAACAGAAATGTTAAGTGTGATATTATCTGCTTTTGTCTGTTTAAAGCTTGGCTTTAAGTTTTGAGTTAGAGCCTTAGGTTTTTTCTGGGTATATCTACGACCAACGACAGGGGCGGATCCAGGACTGTCGTTTGGGGGGTTTGACCCCGCTGAGGGTGGGTTTTTAGCAAAGTAAACACTAAATAGCACTTAACATATAATTTTGCTTAACGCTTAACAAACCTCATTGGATTACTTTTGGTAAATTCGTTAATGCCTTTTTTTTCGTTCTTTCTTCTTTATTTTTAACTTGGTTTCCTGCACTCTTCTTACTATGCAAAAAAGTAGGACATAGCAGGCTAATAGCTGCGGGAGGGTCCTGGTGACTTGCAATACAGGTTTTTATAGTGACCTACTTCAAGCACCAGTCTCTCACAATGTTAATTTCATGTTCGTGCTCCACTGTAACTCTAGCATTAAGTAACTTGTGTAGAGAAAATAAATCATGTATTATTATTATTACATAAATGACTTAGTTAGGTTGTAGACTATCAAAGAAATCTCGGTCTTGGCTTGGGCTTGGGCTTGGGCCCCTTAGCCCCCCCCCCCCGCTGGATCCGCCCATGACCGACAACTTAATTTGAGTGTGACTTTAGTATCGCAATTCCGTTGTTGTTTACATTTTTAACAAGCTTATTCGTCTCGGAATAAAACAAAATGAGCAGGGATTATGTTTGGCGACATCAGACTACAGGTATATAGCTAGCTACTTAGGTAGGTACTTACATGTTGTACATTTTAACTTTTAAATTAAAACGTTTAGCGAGAGTATTTTTCTTGGTTTTATTTTTAATACGAAATGAAATATGGGCTTTATAAGCCGCTTGTCAACAGAGAGGAAAAAATAATCCGTGTCCCAGGTAATTCCTTTTAAAAGTATTGTAAACCATAGTCTATAGTACCTACAAAATGCTTGAAATAAAACACATAAAATAAAATAACATTACACCTGTATCCACTGAAGGGCACATTCGGTTTAAAGAAATTTAATCAACTTTATTCCCAATAAAGACATATTATGTCACTTACTAAAAAACACACATTATACACAACGTGTAACAGAATTAACGCAATACCTTAACGTGCTTTCCGTGGCAGTCTGTTATTTCCAAGTCCCTTATAGCTAAAAAGCAACAAATTAAAAACACGACGGAAATTTGCACTTCTTCCATGACTGTACCTAAATTGATTCTCAATTGGCACAAGTCAAAAAACAATTAGATATGCAATGTAGTTGCACAAAGCCCTTTTAAAATATGGTTCTACGGATAGCCATTTGAAACCAGAGCAATTATATTCTATTTAAAACTCATGTTTTTAAAATTAGCTTTACCCTCTCATTAGACCCCTTTTAGACATATGTATGGTTACACCCACAACACTGCCAACAGAGAATACATTTATTTCTGCCCAAGTATTTTTGATGAATAATCATTAGGAACTAAAAAAAAAATTGTTAATATGATACTAAATAATGATTGGTTCAACACGTGGTAGACGTATCGTTCCTAATTCAAAATTGATAGTTTATATCCAAAATATTTACTATCCACGTTTCTATAATAATAGTAGATAGTTTTAATAAAAAGTCATAGACATATTGAGTGGACTGAGCCTAACCACACAAAGCAACAAATAGGTGGGTACAGCCAATAAATAGGTCTATTCTCTTTTCGCATTATCTATGCCTGTGTACAGAACCCATCCGCTCCTGCAGGCCTGTGACGATGGCCCAAACAGAATCTGAATCAAATGAAATCAAATTAAATGTGAATCTAATGTTACATTACAGGCGAATGCTCGTTAGTCAGGGAGGCAGTATTGTAAAGTAATGCTCAAAATCGAATCTGAAATGTTACATTACAGACGAATGCTCCAGGTGAAGGAGCACCTTTACTATAAGCCACACGATCGCTTAAACTTTTTCAACACTATTCATACCTGAATAGGGAACGCTCAGTCCATTCTCGAAGTCTAATATTAAAACAAAGAGTGAGATAGATGACCTGAAGCGTAAATCCCTTCAACCCCCACACGTCCGCAAAGCAATACTAATGCGATAGGAAAACCCAATAATCTGGGGACGCAGCAAATTGAAAACTAAATAGTCACCTGTCACCATAATTGTAACAAATCGACGCGTCGCACACAGATTAGTTCGACTAAATAAACTAAATAAAGCGAGACAGGTAGCTATTTGTCTGGACCACCGTAATTTCCGATGCCATGTGACGTTTGATGTACGTTTTAACGTTATTGCGTTCGTGATTTTTGGTGTTGGATTTTGGCCTTTTGAGCGTAACGTTTTGGGAACACATTCATTGTGCGTACAGCTAAGGAGTGGAATTCTCTGCCAGGGTCTCTGATAGGTACAACCTGGGAGTTTTTAAGTCAAGAGTGGATGATAGGTTACATTCAGGCAAGCTTGCTCTATCTTCGACCACATCATCGCTTACCTATCGTGAGATCGTGGTCAAACGCTTGCCTATCAATAGTAAAAAAAGTGTTTTGTGCCTATAATAATAATAATAATTTACTTCAGAACATAAACCTTATAAACGTAGGTTTGTTTTTTCTAGAAAGTTATCTAAAATTACATCCATTTAAACTATAAATAAACCAACACCCGCTTGCCACCCAAGTGATAATGATTCTATAACTGAACGGCCTCTTAGAAAAAAATATTACATAATACGTTCTTCCAGATCTGAATGGCCAGACAAAACCATATCCTCGTGTGGGAGTCTGTAAAAGGTTTCCCAGGTGATTGATCTGTGACATTTGAGTTACAAGTATTATGTCTGATCAAATAGAGCCTCGACACATGGGCAGGGAATCCTTGAAACCGGCAACATTTATTCATTATCATTTAATGATGCATAATAAAAGTGCATAGACACAATTCCGCTATTGACTGATGACATGCAAATATTTAGTCAACAAAAGCGTTTAAAAAAATAGTTACACACAATTACAGTGTAAACAAATTAGTTACAATTTTTAGGTAGTATATTCGTGAGTTTTATAGACTAAAATTACTTAGACAATATTTTGAACACATCACAAAATATTAAAGTAGTGGGTAAGTTACTGAATATAAAATATGTTTAAGTATTTAAATATTAACTACAAAAGTAAATGATTACAATGCATTCCTGAAATGATAGGATTGACATGTTTTTGAAGTGAAAACTTCTTTAGGCGCGTTGAGCATTTTTGAGATGGGAAAAAACCATCTAACTCGCGAACCGTTACCGACACCTCTTTATAACGTAGTATTCTACTAGTGGGAATCGTGGGGTTAATTTAAGTTTTTTTTAATATGAATTTAGACCTTATGGATCATTCTACGGGGTTTTTTAGAGGGAGCCCAAATTTTGGTTATTTTTGCGATTGGACTCAACGTTTTCGAGATATTTAAGTTTTTATATCTCGAATCGATCGCTACGCGATTCGCTACGATACGACGCAGCACGCGTTCGGTGACGGTAGCGGATCGCAAGGCGCGTTGGGCATTTGTGTTCAAGTTTTCACTTCTGTCGCCCCTCCCAGAGTATTTTCCTTTCAATACTGCCACATACCCCGAACAAAGTGTCCCATCCTTTTAATAGAATAAACTCGCGCTATTCATCTGACTAGTCCCCGTTTGAGCACAGCTGACTTGTCCCCGTTTGAGCACAGCTGTCAGCTTGACGTGAACGTAACGTAACGTCGATGTTCGCATGTATTGAGCGCGTATCCACTCGGCTTAGCACCTAAGTGACACATCTGTTGAGGTGCACACGGGAATGGAGTTAAGTGAGTTAGGTGTACAGGGAGATAAGTATGCATTTGCACTAAATGCAGGCAAATAATACTCTTATTGAGTACTGTATAAGAAAGTGCTTTGCCCGCAATTTCTTCTGCGCAGATTTAGTACACACAATCATTCCCCCTTTTCACCCCCTTAAAGGTTGAATTTCCAAAAATCCCTGCTTATACTCACCTACATCACAAAAGGAAGCCTTTTGCAAGATTTCAAGTTCCTAGACCCAGTAGTTTCGGCTGTGCATTGATATAATATTATAATAGGTCAGTCTACATAGATGTACTTTTTAGAAACGTAAATGTACCCAGTCGTCCACTTTCCAACCTTAATGCTAAGGACATAAGAGCAAAAGTAGAACTCGACTTTTGACTAACTGCACAAGAGCACACTTGTCTAATTTGTGCACTGTACTTGAGGACCTACGCTAGACCTTCTAATGGAGATCGCGTCAAGATGTTGAGCGGTCAGTTTAAGTAGTCAGTAATTTGTCATAGGCCTGCTGCCGCAGCTTTGTAGTTTTAATTAAATGATAAATGATATTTATTTTGCAAGTAGGTTAAACATAACACTTTTACACGTCAATCTTTTTTGGTCATTTTAAGCTAGATGAGGCCAGTGTTTCCTAGCTGACTACCCTGAGAAGAAACACCGAAACAAACTCAGAGGTCAAAGTCTCTTTTAAAGTCCTTTTAATGTCTGCGGAAGTCTTTTGAGGAAAGAGCCACACAGATTTGAGAGGACCTGTCCAGACAGTGCAAGTATTAATTGAGCATACTCTTCATTTTTGTGAATTGAAACAAGTCTTTAATAGATTTCAAATAAAATAGATGTGATATTTTAAAGGACCACAGTTCATAGGTGGTTTTTTTTGAAATTTTCTAACTACTCCAACCTAAGTCAAAGTAAGAGTATGCATAAAAAAAGCTTCGTAAAAACCTCTTAATATGGAAAGCCACTTTGTAGGCTTAATTCAAAGGAAAAGAGCGTGTTTTAAGATATTTTGTAAGCATCACACCAAAATAAAAACGCACATTTTTGACGAAAAAAAAATACATTAAAAGGCAGGTGTCATGAATCTCAAATCACGCTAATATACAAACGAAACACGCGCTATCACATGTGCCCTTTGAAATGTAAATGGGCGAGTCATAAGTTGGGCAGGCAATTAGTGGCCAGTGCCAACTAGAAGCGGTAATTAACATTCATACAACCTCTTTTTTTAGAAAACCTCCGTAGAATTGAATTATCTTTTTTTCGGGGTTTTTTTTTCGAAATGAGGAAGCCGTAATTAGAATTTTAATTGGAAGCTTAAGTAGAACCTCTGTTTTTTAGATTAATAGGTACAGAAATATACTTGCTAAATATTTTTTTGAGAAAGCAGTAAAAACGGTTACCAAATAACAAGTTACCTATATGAAAGGTAAAAAAGAAAAATGTAAAGGATCGAGTACGTGGGTTGCCCTGAAGCGGTGCCCTTGTCAATTCTAAAAATAACAGATATTAATATCACCTGACCATCGCGAAAAACAAAAAGTCGGATGAAAACAACTTTATGGTTTGTAACGTCAGATGTCATTGAAAGGCACGCAACTTACCTGCCATGCTGTCATGGCAGATAAGTTTAACTGCAACATGAATAGAATGCCCACTACAAACCAGCTTGATTGCCGATTCAACCCGAAACTAGAATTCACTGGGTTAATTACTGCGTTCGGAAATCTGATTAGGAGTCAACGCGCGCTTTCCAAAAAGTGACAGTTGACGTACCGCCATGTTGGCCGCCATTATGCAATGGCACGAGCGCGTTCAGCCTTGTTAATTACATCTCCGCTAATTACTTTTACAATATAAATGATGGTCACAGACCGGTTTGTAGTTTCCAAGTGGGTGGACGATGGGACCGGACTTGAATGTTTAAAAAACAACGAAGTCTGGGTTCATTAATTTTGCTTTATGACTTCGCATCCTTGTTTTAGCGAGTAAAATGGAGGGAAAACTCTTTTAGTGTCTTTTATGTATTACTTTTTGCTCATGTTTTTAATATTCTCTATCATAAACGGAACAAAGGCTTCTCTAATTAGCTTTAACCTCCTTTACAAACTGCAGAACAACTAAAAACAATTCCGTATTATGAAAAATGCTCGTTAAATCTAGCACAAAAATACTTTTCCCAGAAACAATATTGGTTTCGATACATATTTCCTCAGGGATATCGGGTCTGATTGTGGTCACAAACCAAACACGGTTAAATTACCTCCGCTACCTATATTATTATTTTACATTAGGATTTTAAGTTATTTCTACGTAACGGTGGAATGTTCCCGGGAGAGTTTGACATTTCCACTTCAGTTGTAAAGGTTGGGATATTATTTTTGTCTTTAAGTGTACTTTTCTTACTAATCGATTTCAGTGGGCATTTGCTTCTCTAAACGTTTTCTAGAACAATCCTCGGTTTGATTCTAGAGATTCAATACTGTGTGCACTAGATTCAAAATTGTAGTTGGAGAACTGTGCTGTCCCAGCCTTCCATTCCAGGACACAAAACTTTAAAGTGTTATTAGAAAAATAGTTTTGGTAATAAACTATGTTAAGTTTTAAATCTCAGCTGGAAACTCTTCAACCTTTATAGTTTTATATATGTCACCAGAAAATTATAAACTCCGTAAGATTATAAAATAACTTGAGAGATTGTAAACTCTCGATAAATTTTAATTTTTTATTTCAACTGAACATTTGGAATACTATTTTACGCATCAAAATTTGACAGTCTATAATCTCGCGAAGTCATTCCAAGAAATTGTGGATTATAATAAAATGGCGACCAATCAGCATTGCACACCAAAGCAGATAAATTGTAGACCAGACAGGTGATTGGTTGCTATTTATGAGAAAAAAAAAATATCCTTATAATATACATACCACCTACCGGACGATTTCTACTAGACCTTGGTCGCACAAAACACTATTTACACATATTACTTTAACAGAACATAGTACTATAATACGTCTATTATTGCGCGGTCGGTAGTTACCCGGCTCTCGTCAACAAGCAAAGCCTCTCGACAAAGAGCCGTCAGATTAAATCAAAATGTCTTTCTTATCTCTCTTTGGCTTAACGCTATTTCTGGCGGACAAGATCCCAAGATTATCTATACTGGGATGAGGTTTAAATATTCTTAATCTTCTTTTTTAATATTTTTTCTTTCGTACAAACAGTTTTTTTTATTGATAGGATGGAGTTTGACCACTATCTCACCTGTTGGTAAGCAATGATGTGGTCAAAGATGGAGCATATTTGCCTAGAAGTAACCTTTCACATTTGAGTTTGAAGATCCCGTTGGTTCCGTGACGGACATAACGACAGAGATCCAAGACTGTCAAGTTTGTGAAAATACGTAGCGTAGTTGATCTAGTGACCTCAAGTACATTGCTGAGCATGAGGTCCTAGGTTAGATTCGTGGATTCAAATAGCTATTGGGTTTTCCATTCAGGAAACCCTCTATAACAGTACAGATTCTGTATACGAGTATGTGGTCTTTATTGACAATAGATTCGCGAAAACTGACGGAATGTACACTACCGCTCAAAAGTATTTGGCCACCTGCATTTTGTGAGGCCAAAACTTTGCGAGGCCGACATTTATTCAACCGTTTATAAAATAATAATAATATCATGAGACAACTCACACACGGTCATCCGATCCCAAACTAGGCAGAGCCTGTGCTATGGCAACCAGACAACTGATAAACATACTTATATATTTCTAAATATATACATATAATAGACAAATTACACCCAGACACAGAACAAATGATCATGCATTCTGATTCTGATTCTCATCACACAAAGATTTGTCCTGGGAACCGAACCCACGACCTCCGGTTTAGCAGTCAGGGTCACTAACCACTCGACCAACAGGCCATTCACCACCTTTCAATGCCTTTTTATGAGTGTCCATATTCTTTTGAAAGGTAGTGTAAACGTTTACTACACATTACCAAGCGTCAATCCCCACGTCATTTGTACTGTATCGTCAACAGAACTTGTCGAACTGAAATATACAGACAAACGATGTCAGTAAAACGGTTCCCAATAATTTTAAAACATACAATTCCCCGATATCCTTGCATGGCTGTACTATACGTTTGTATACGATGTAACTGTTGTCTCATTAGCTCCATGTTTTTTGCAATTGACATGCGGTGTCAACGCAGAACAAGGGTGGATGTTGTTGATTAAAATTTGTTATGAAGAACTCGATGTAGTTCGAAAAGTATTTGAGTGCTCATGTAGTTTGGGATTTACGTTTTGGAAGGACTTTTGTCACGATACCTTGAGATTTGAGTTGCGGTATTTTGCAAGTTCGTTCTTGAGTCGGGTTTCATAATTAAAACTTAGGTAATAGAAATGATAGAATGATAAATAGAAAGCTCTAGATGGCCTAGTAGCTGTTTGATGACAGAAATGTTTTAGTATTATTACAATCTTTCATTCTACTTGCATGTTAGTTTGTTTAAGTCGAATCTTGCAAGCTGAATTAGAACCAATTCCTCATAACATAGAGAGTTGAAATTTTACATGTTATTTAAGTTCTGTTGACAATTCATTTGTATAATGAATATGACGAAGCAACTGAACATTTTTATTCTATTTTCCTTAGCCTATTGTGTCCCACTGCTGGGCAAAAGCCTCCCCCATATCCTTCCAGACATTCTTTTCTTGCGCCACCTCTAACCAACCATTCTATTAGCATGTTAAAATAAAAGCTTGTTCATCAAAATAACTTAAGATACTAATTATTTATTGATTTTACACGCATGATAAAGTTTGCACATTTATTTATGAAACGGATATTATTTTGGATAACGTTACTGAAAAGTACTCAACCCGGTGATTAAAGTTTCTCAATCTGGAATGGCGAGAGATCCGAATGCAAATGATAATATAATGTAATATAAATAATAATACCATACAATTTACAAAAGCTATCAAAGATAGTGTTTTACACAAATACGTACGAGGATAGTTAACAAGGCTATATTCCGTGCATTTATAGCAGTGCATAACATTAGTGAAAGTAGTAAGATACTTGGTTCTAGGAGATTAACTTTAAATAGGCAATATTTTTAAGCACGCAGGTTAAAAACCAAGTGCTCAAAGCCGCGGTTTTGCTTCTACGCTCATGGTGTGTGAGTATTTTACAGGAACCGAGCATTTATTTATTATACTTTATGTAGGTTTAGAAGTATTCTGTATGGTGTTGGACGTAAATGAATAGCACCATCCCATCACTTCCCGTGGGTGTCGTAAGAGGCGACTAAGGGACTTAGCAGAGAATGGGCAGCAGCATTTTGCTGTACATTGCAACAGCTACGCTGCGATCGCCAACCCGCCAGCCAAGCGTGGCGATTACAGCAAACCCCCCTTTGGGGGAAGCCTATGTCCAGCAGTGGACATCTTTCGGCTAATAGGATGATGAGGTTCAGTAGTGGTACTAAGGTGAAGTTAGTGCAACAAAGCATTTTCTATTAGAAACCTTTGAGTAATAAGACTAGACTGGTAGGTGTAGGAGCTCGTGGCTAAATAATAACAACCGCACGGGTCGATCTTCAGGGTAAAGCAACGCTTGCCAAGGTCGGTCTGTGTATGGGTGTCCATCTCAACATACCGAGACTCCTCCGTGCCTCGGAAAGCACGTTAAGCCGTTGGTCCCGGCTGTAATTTGTGGATCTTTGGCAGTCGTTACGGTTTGTCAGAAGCCAGAAAATCTGACTCCAGTCTTGCCAAGAAATACCGTGTTGTCCACTTAATGGTTTGTGGAGGTCAGGTAGGCAGCCGCTCCACGTAAAATACAGGTAGGTACTCAGCTGAATTCGGTTTGACTGGAAGCCGACCCCAATATAGTTGGGAAAAGGCTAGGCAGATGAGATGGTAAGTGTAGGTGCAACAAATAAATAATATTGGTAATCGAAATGAGTTTCGTATTACCGTTACTAATAACTTCGAATAAGTACCTCCAGAGAGGACAAAAAAAACTCATTATAATATTAGTTTAGGTTTGTGGTTTAACTATTGCTTTGAAGTTAGCAAAGAATAATTAATGTCCTGATTTTTCTATCATGAGACTTGTTTTTCTCCAACTTCTTTCAAGCGTGCGTTTTTATGAAATAGCAAAAATACTTCTGGCTTTTTTAAAGGACAAAGGGGCAAGAATTGTTAACTAGCTCTCATTAGTACTAGTATTTTTTAATTACTGTCAACTTTTCTTGTCTTTTTGGCACTCGGATCTCTCTATATTTTAAGAACTAAGCACCTTTAAGTTTTCTACTGCATGAACAGTAGAATACTATATTTTTTTGTGTTTAAGGGAGTTATTGAAGAGATGAATTGTTTTTTTTTTTTCTAAACTGGGAAAGAAAAAAGAAACCACCTTTTTGCAGCCTTTAAGAATTTAGGTTTAAAGTTCTTCCATAATTGCACAGACAAAACCTTCGGCTACTCCAAAGATATCACCGAAACGCAGCCAGGCTACGGACGCTAATTGATTTACGTCAGGACGAACCTACGGTCCATTTTTCAATAGCCAGAGAAATATAAATGGTAGTTTGGCAGGTTTTGTGTAGAAAATATAACAAACATCTCAAATCTCAAAGAAAACTATCACCTCCCTACAAAACCTCATTTAAACAACGAACGAAAACCATGATACCTAAATACATCTTAAATATAATACAGGGTGCCCTAAAGTAACCGGTAACGACCACTTTGCCCACAAAGGAGCGCAGCTTAAATTTCTACAGCCTGTATATCAGAGGGTAAACTTTCGCGCCATAATCGCAATTTCCACCTTGTTTGAGACGAGGAGCGTTCCAAAGTTCTAATCTTAAAAAGTAATACCGTTTTTGGTGAACTTTTTTTTACTGTGCTTTTTTTTTAAGTTTTCTTTTTAATTTTGCTCTTAAGTGTGGCCAGAGTTAATTCTGCGTTTAAAATCATTAGTTTGAAGAAGATACTTTTTAATAGTTTTGTGGTTATAATTCTTATTAAGTTTGTCTATTGAATCTATTTTAAATAAGGTTTTAACGACAAAGCTGATATTGTTTTAAAGATTTTAATAGCTGTGCGTTAAAGAAACAATTAATTAAACTTTTCATTTTATTTGTGATATTGTTCTATACGCGTTCTATTGTTACATAGCGATTAGAATAATGCTTATTTATTTTAAACTATAAAACTAACATCCTGACATTAGAATAAGATCTTATTATATTGTACCTATGTTTTACAAATAAATAATTTGAATTTGAAACTTTATGCGCATAGGTACAATGGCGGACTTAATGCCTTAGGCATTGCCGTATAGTCAACCGACGATAGTGATGTTCTAACATAGCTGGTATGGCATATTCTTATTTGAAATCACATTGCAAACTGTTTAAGGCATTATTTGGTTTGTAGGGTGTGTATAAAGTTGCGGAATTTGTTCGAAAGAGTCACCGCGGCCCTGGAACGCAAAAGGCTTTAGAAGGAACACGGATGGGTTTTAGTCAGTAAGAGTCTGACTCGCCCTTCCGCTCCATTCAGAGCGGTAGAAGTCATTTGATGACATCCCTTCATCATCTTTTAAAAAAAAAGGACGGAAAATAAACGAAAAACTTCTACGATCATAACAATTGGCCCAAAAAAAAATTTTACAAAACAAACACCACACACGTTTTCATTTCCGTCAAAAATGAAACAACACTGGCCAACTTACGCCAACAATTACGTTTTAATCGAAACGTTTCCGTACTTTTCCTCCATTGCCCGACGTCGCGTCGCCTGGGAGTAAGAAATAATAAGTAAAAGTTGCTTGGGCGTACGACGGGCAACAAGGCAACAGGTGTTTGTACCGCAGGCGAAGAGAAAAATTGCGAACTTGCGTGGACGGGTGTACGGTTCAGTGGTTGATTCAATCATTAATATTTGTTATTGTTGCTAAGTGTTTGTTCTGGTTTGAGTTATATGAAGCTTTGGGAGTTTTAAAACAGTATCGAGCTAACTGGTTGCTAACCCGTGTATTCCATGTCAACTCCGCCTCGAATCATCAAATTGATAATTTGTGTGTTTATTGACAATAATCGAGAGTTACTGGGTTTCATTTCAGTATGTTCTGTATGGTGTCGAACGTAATAGAATAGCACTATCACATCACTTCCCGTGGATATCGTAGGAGGCGCCTAAGGAACTCACCAGAGAATGGGCCGCAGCATTCTTTGTGCATTGCAACAGCTACACTGCGGTCGCCAACTCGCCTGCCAAGCGCCCTTTGGGGGGGGCTTATGCCCTAGTGGATGTCTTTCGGCTGACATGATAATGATGTCTCCGTGCCTCCCGTATCCCGGCTGTCATTTGTAGATCTTTGGCAGTCGTTACGGATTGTCAGAAGCCAGAAAATCGGACACCAGTCTTGCCAAGAAGTACCGTTTCAAAAATGGGTTGTGGAGGTCAAATACGCAGTCGCTCCATCAAATACTGGTACTCAGCTGGATCCGGTTAGATTAGAAGCCGACCCCAATAAAGTGGAAATCGAAGAGCAGATTGATTTTTGAACAGAGTTTTGTCCGAGTAGAGTCGAGAGGAGGTCCTTCAAACTGACTTAGAATAAGGCGCAGTGCCACCAGATTTAATTTAATCAAATTTAGTCCGTGTTGAGGTCGGCCATGACTTTCTAGATTCGAATCCTAGACCAAACTTAGTAAAATAGGGATCCTTTGCTGGAAGGTTATTGTTTAATTTTGGGTGAGCCTTCTGTTTTCTTATGAGGTCACGTCTGAGACACAAGAACAGTGAAATAATAATAGGAAAATTATTACAATCATTTCTTAGTAATTTAAAAAGTATGATAGAGCCGGCTGAAAGTTGTATATCTATAATTATTATTGGAAAGTATTTATAAATATACCAAATATATATTGGAAAAGTTAGACACATGCTGATGATAATAGACCCAGTTTACAAACCCACGTATGTACATTTTTCATTATAATTGACCACATTAACCGCCCCGGGTGTCACCTATGCTAGCTACGCCACTGGCTTCGCACGCGTGAAAGTCGGATATAATCCTTTGGGAACACGCTCCCCATATAAAAAAAGTTTCCTAATCCTTGGTCTCTACCAGTCAGACGAAGTTACTTCCCATTATTTATATTGGTCACTTTAGCAGTTGACACTGGTGCAAACGAATTATTCGACGCCATATTTAAATATGGCGTATGTATGGGTTACCAACGGAGTATGAGACTGTATTTCTATTGCCGCTATAACAAGAAATAATAAAAAATAAATTAAACCGCAAATTAAAGGTTCCCATACAAGAAACGTGTTTTTTTTCGGTTTATGGTATGGAACCCTTCGTGTGAGAGTCTGAATCGCACCTGGCCGGTTTTTTAGTATTCATATAAATAACTAATTATTCCTACTCTTTACGTTGATAAATGAAAATGTATTTTATGTGTAATGTATGTAATGATAAGTTAAATCACGGGAGTGATTAATATTAATATTTTTAAATGAACTATCCAACGATTCCATATTACATGGGATAGACGATAAAAAAAATCATCGACACTTAACATGAAACCACCCTAAAAAAATTGTATTTTAAGATTTTATTTTACCAAATTTCAACTTTCTAGCACTAAGCGTCTCTGAGCTAAACCGCGGACGGACAGACAGACGGACAGAAATAGTGAAACTATAAGGGTTCCTTGTTGCCTACGGAAACCTAATTAAAAAGCAGAGCGCCCTTACGTAGTGACTAGTTAGGTCATTTTACGCTCGTCGACAGCAAACTATACCAATTAACCGTTTTTTCTCTCCCGGCTAGATTTACATAGAAATTACTGTCTCTTTAGTAATTTTATGAGGGAAGATTGTCACATTCTTCCTTGAATTCAGGGTCGAATTTAAATATTAAGTATTTGTTTTCCCTGTATTTTGTAATATAAATAGCGCTCAATAGCGGCTTTAAGAATAGCTGGAGATCAAAGATTCGTTGAATGGGCTATGTGAAACATCAGCCTTATTTCGGATTCTTAATTCCTCTATAGAAACTTTGAAATTTAGTATCTGTTAATCAATATATAAACCATATGTATATTTTATATAAATCATATGAGTATATAGTTATAATTTTGTTATAAAGCCTAATATGCCATGTCTGAAAATGGAGAAACGGACGGATTTTTAAACGATTTTTTTTCATAATATATAGCAACTCACAGGGACATATAAGGACAAGCAATTAATTGAAGAAAAGGTGACTAAAGAATATTGTGTGTGTGTGGTGTAAAAGAGAAGTGTGTTTGTATTGAACAAAAGTTACAGGTTCCGCAAACCCCAAATAAATTAGGATAAAAACAAAAAAAAAAATGTTTTTTTGAAGTGAAAACTTCTTTGGGCGCGTTGAGCACTTTTTGGGTGAACAAAAATCATGGAACTCGCGTCATTGTCACCGAACGCTTTCCATGAGCTATATGTATACTGTGTATATATGTGTACTTTTTGGGTGAACAAAAATCATGGAACTCGCGTCATCGTCACCGAACGCTTTAGCTTTCGCTTAGTTTTCACTTCTATCGGCAGTCCCCGAATATTTTTCCCGCATGTTTTTTATGTAATATGTTTGCAACAGATGTAGTTTAAGGACTTATGCTTTGCTGTTTCACCAATCTTTCAGATAGACAAGAGCAATTTTGATTAATTATAATTGTTTGCTTTTGTCGGCCATACATTCTTTGCCGAAAAAGTTTAGGTGCGGTTTGCAAGAACCTTTACTAAATCTTTAAGAAGAGCTTGACATTTAAAAGTTTTTCGTACCATTGTTAAATATCAAAATTAAGTTCGTTTTTATAACCTTCTTCTAATATTGCACCCACGAAGGCTGAAAAATAAAGTAAAAACTTATTCAAATATTTTCCTAAATAATATATAGTTCCTCAATCCTCTCCGGATTAACTTTAACCGTTTATTCCGTTTATCTTACTACAAAATAAAAAAGCTAACTTAAGGATAAGTAAGTTGTCACATCATATTTATGAGAGATTATCCTTTTTGAAGAGTTTTTCCTTAGTTTGTGCAAGTAGAACAACATTTTGTTCTCAAAGTTTTATTACGGATCGGAATATGTAAATATATTGTTTATACGAGGATCGAGTATTGATTGGATAACGTAGTTTTTCTGGTTTCAAAGAAACTTTAAAGTATGTATATTGAAGTGGGTTTTAAGAAACCTACAATGTGTACATAAGAGCCGTAGTTGACTCAACCAATAGTAAAAAATTGTGTTTGAATTTCATTAAATTGCGTTTTTCGATCAATTTTTAGCTTGATTATTTATTGTTATAAGCTTGGGTATTTTAAGTTAGGTTGAATAAATAATTTTAGTATCTACTAAACCTAAATAAGGTACATATTTTGATATTAGTCCGAATTCTTGTGCGTGTTAGATTTTTGTCTAAAAATGCAGAATAATATAATTAATTATACCTAAATTTAAAATAAGTCGTTAAATGAACTTCTAGGACTTGATTTTTTTGTTCTTTATAAATAAATACTCTACAGAACCCTTTTTAAAAAACACGGCTGATGTTTAGAATTTCTATTGAAACTCATTTGGAAACTGCGAATCGTTTGAAATGAAAGACTGATTTACTGTAAAAATAATGGCGATAATTCTGTTTAAACATATGTAATGTAATTTTCGTTTTACTTTATTAGTTTTTTCATATCATATTTACTAAATGCTGTAGGATTTCTGTTTTTTTGCGTCAGTTTAAAAATGTTAATTTTTTGAGCGATTAAAATTATTTAGGAAACAAAATTGTTTGGTTATGTACGGAACAATGATTATAATGATTTATTCTTTTTGCGATAACTAGCAACATTGAACTTTAGTATCAGTTTTAACCACTTTCTTAAACTGACTTTTAAATTGTACCCCGTTCGTATTTTTATCGACAAAATTTTCGGAAGTTAAGGTAAGTTCAAGAAAAAATACCTTTCAAATATTTTGATATTTTAAATTTAGTTAGTTCTGTGGATTTTAAATATTTTATTTTTACGGGTCCCAATAACACAATTTAAAAAAAAAAAAAACGGAAATACAAATTATCGACCCTATAAATCCCAAAAACTCTAAGTTAATAAAGTTAGCCCATCGATGAAAAATATTTTTAAAATTCCCAATCTAAAATCCCCAAAAGACAACACACAAAATCCTGAAAAAAAAAATATAGGGAAAAAAAATATTACTTACCCCAAAGCCATTGTTGCTGAATAGTTTGTTTGCTACGAGGTTGCTACGAGTCTACGGGTCTGCGCTGCTACGCTTGTGATGCTCGTAGCACGACCGCGGAGCTTTATATCCGTTCGTAGCCGCGTAGCGCGTAGCCTCCCCTCAGGCCCCGCCCACTGCATCTACAACACATTGAAATTAATTGTTATTTTTGTGCAAACTAAGGAAATAATTGTTGGTGTGTGTTGTTCTATTTTTAGGGGTATATAGGAAGGTTAATGTTTTTGGGAGTTTTTGTGGGTTTTGTCGCTTGTGCGTGGGAAATGACTTAGGAGTTAAGATTAACTCAATAGGTTTTTTTTGCCTTCTTATAGAGATTTTCTTACAAGACTAGAATAGAATTGTTACAAGAATAGAAAACTCTTTATTATGTACACCATATAAGTTTAAGTTAATAAGATTTTCTTTGTACATTTTCACCGAAGGATTTAAATCTTTGTGGTTGAATTGATATTCCATATATATTCCAGATAGTTCCCGTAATGGACTCACTAATAGCGTTCATTATTGTTTAAAATAAATTAATCTCTCGGTTTATTTCTAGTGTTTTGTAAGGTTTTATTCAGTGCTTTACGCAATCACGGGAGACAAAAATCTGGAAAATGTGATAAGTAAGTGTTATATTATTTAGATGGTCTTAATTTTCTAATTATTTTTTTTGTTTTTGTTCTTAACGTAAAGGACAGACGAAAACACGACATTTAAAATTACAGATTAATTTACTTAGAGACATTTGTATGGTTTCCGTTGAAAGGGCACTTCTCGTGGGTGGTGTAAAAGAAGACAAATGTTATAATTATTCTACCGACAGGTATTGAGTAAAATTAAATCTCTTGCCTGTCGAAGTCTTGAGGGAAAGTTGTATAACTTTGCATAGGAGACCTATCTCTATCTACACTTTTAGAATTCCCGCATTTTATTTTTTTTTTCATTTATTTATTTTAGGCTAAGTGGCAATGCCGCCAGTCTCTTGGGCACATTACCAGCTGACAGCGTTGAGGAAGAACTTTTTGATGGTATCTTTTAGTTTTTTGTAAGTTTAGTTTATTTATTTGTTAATATTAGTAATTTATTTATTTAAATTATAATTCTTTTTACAGAACATAATTCCATATAAATTTGTAAGTAAAACTTAAAACTATGGGAGTACCTTATACCTACTTATTCAAGTTGTCCAATGATCCAGTAGCTACAAAAATATACGACGAGAATTTTATAAGTGAGTGAGTATAATATCCAACAGGTATGTAATTTACCGAAAAGGTTTAAAAATACTCGTCAAAGGGTGTCATACATATCACTATGTACAAGAATAAGAATATTTTATTTGTATTAAAACATGGTACCTTTAAGGTCTTATTAAATATAGGATTAGCATCTGACATGTTTCGTCATTAACTGGCATACAAATATTCAAACACTCACTAGTGTTAGTAGTAAACGTTATTTTTGGCAAATGTTAATAATAAAACTAATTCTAAATTATTATTATTAATTCAATTTTTATTAGAGAGTATGACAATTAATTGTTATTTTTCTCTAGTTATTTATAATCTTGCTGTGTCCGACATGGCACATAACTGTTTCTATTTATAAATATTGATAGTATATTACAATGGATTGCAATAAATATTAGAGATTTTATTTTGGTTTGAAATTCTACGTTCGGGATAACGCCAGTATGATGCACAGAAAATGCAAATTGTTTTGCTAATGCAAGTCTATTTGTTTTTTTTATTGATATTTTTCGGTTAATGTATCCTAATTTACAAGAGTGATCATAATGTTGAGATATCTGTAATTTATTCTTTGTATTTATATTTCATTAAAAATCTGTTTAGTTGGTTCTTGTTGGAAAAGTGGCACTAATTAAGGTGGTATTATTATTAGACGTGAATAGTTAGTTATGATTTGAATGGTATCTCATTACTGTGGGTTCAAACAAATTAAAGATTCTTTTCTCGTTTTTTCTTTGGTTGCTGTGTGGAATTTTATTTTAACGTTTATTCAATCTCATTGGAAATAAAATAATGAGTGAATTTTATTAATTGCGGTGGAATTCTTAAAATTAACCAGCCTTGTAAGATTCAAGGAAGTTTGCATAAGATAATGATACTAATTATTACAGATTAAGAATGTTGATAGAGAACAAATAAACGCCATGTTAAAAACGAATCACCCTTGGTCCATACAAATATTGTCAAGCCATTAGTTAAAAGGCAATTTCCTCATCAGATTGTTATAATAGCAGTCGCACATTTACGAACCACTCTCAGCCCAGTGGGGCGCTATCAGAAGGTACTATTCTACCAACTGTTTATTACTAACACCTCGTTTGTTTCTACCAATACTTTATGTAATGTATTGTTGTTACAAATTAATGGGTTTTAGGGTGGTTCTTCGATTGGCTCTCTGTCCGATCATTACCAGCGGGTCGATTCTGTTAACATGACGATTTGAAGGCTTGGGTGAAGTGATCACGAGGTGAGCTGTCAATTCATATAATCAAGATCATCAACAAAAATCGTAAACATGACGATTGTATCACGGGATTTAAGAAATTGAAAATTACTTATTGCGCTTTGAATACATTTGAACGAAGTTATTATATTGAAGAATCTTATTATGTTTTTAGATTTCCGTACCTACTAAAACTATTAAGTTAAATAGCTTTGTTTTCGCATGTTTTTATAATCCCGGGTTTTAATTGTCATGATTCCATTTATGATTCTGGGATTTTACAGGAGGTATTATCAACTCTATGTTACTTACTTCCACGAACATTTGGTAAATATAGTCTACCTATTTCGATTTCTGCTCATCAGGAAGGCTGCAGGCTATACGGGAACGGGAAAAACGGTTTTTGTACGTACGAAATTGCGGGAAAAAGCTAATAGGTGATAATTGGTGTCATCATCATCATTCCCTCGTCGTCACCCCAATCTATTTGGTCAGCAAAATACTCTTTCTTCCTTATTTCTCTCTTCGGCCAGCGGCTTAGCCCGTGTGAAGGTCGAAAAATATCCCAAGAGAACATAGTCATCAGCCTAGCCTTTTCTCAACTATATTGGGGTCTGCTCCCAACCAAACCGGATTAAGCTGAATACCAATGTTTTTACGTGGAGCGGCTGCCCACCAGACCTCCACAACCCATAAACTTGGTAACACGGTAGGTACTTCTTGGCAAGACTGGTGCCAGATATTCTGGCTTTTGACAATCCGTAACGACTGCCAGAGATCTACAAATGACAGCCGGGACCATCGGCTTAACGTGCTTTCCGAGGCACGGAGGAATCTCAATATGTTAAGATAGTCACCCATCCACAGACCGACCTTGGCAAGCGTTGCTTAACCTTGAAGATCGACCCGTGCGGCAGTTATTATTTAGCAACGAGCTCCTCCTATCCCAAGGGAACATAATCTCGGAAAAAACGTATTCCAGGACCTGGTCTACCCGTGGGCTTTTTACTGGGGAGTTTGTTGCGCCACTTCTTCTTCCCAGCTATAACACTAGGAAGTGGTGACGGGCGGGCGTTTTGGGGGACTGTCTTTATGTAGAACTTTGACGTTCAAAAAGTGCTGGCACTCCTAATTTGAATAAATGACTTTTGATTTTGATTTTTGGGCCATGTATCAACCAAATCCGTTTAAACAGACAGACAGGCATATTAACTTCCTCGTTTTCAATCGTTATGTCAATGGGCCCTTACTTCATGCTCAAAGGGAGAGTTACATATTACATTTTGTTTATTTAAAGGACGAAAGCCATTTCTGCGACGGAAAAAGAACCCACGCATAAACAATGCTACGTGGGTGTTGGTGCCTCAAGACAATGCAATGGTCTAGATTTTACACGAGAGAAAACCTGGATTGGGACATCACGTTATTGCAACAGTGTTGCTCTGTATTAAATAAGAGAACTAGCGACCCGCCCCGGCTTCGCACGGGTGCAATGCTGATCCTAAATATACTACAGAATGTCGTCCCTGCATTTTAAATCTGTAATAGCTTCGAAATTTTTTATTTTAATTACATTCTGTAAAGGGCCATATTAATCTATATTAAATGCACAATGTAGTTAAGGTACTTAATAGGATAAGAATTAATGCTGTATTGCTTGAAATCGCTTCGTAAATAAGCCATTATTTCTCGTAAAAAGTAAAGGATAAAACATGGGTATTGTGGGTTATCCCTAAGAGATAAACATATGCCATTGCGAATTTTTTTGTAGACCTTTTTAAGGTGTACAATACTGTAGTACATTATTTTGATCTCTCTCGTAGGGTTCAGCCAAGTCAAGCTCAAAAAAATGTGTTTATTTATGACATCACACTAGAAACCTCTAAAATTATCAGTGTTTCTCTACTATATTATACATGTACTATGCATATAAGCCTTCCTCTTGAATCACTCTATCTATTAAAAAAAATCCCATCAAAATCCGTTGCGGTGTTTTAAAGATCTAAGCATACATAGGGACAGACAGACAGCGGGAAGCGACTTTGTTTTATACTATGTAGTGATACCTACCTCTTTGAAAGCCAAATCTAATATGCATTTTTGATCCCCGACGAACTAAAAACTGAGTCGACTAAGACCGACATGTTGCTGGGAAGTTGAGCCACTTTTTCTTCCCAAGGGGACTGTCTTTTAACGTTCAATAACAGCTGATATTTTTTATTTGATTTTTTGAAGTGAAAACTTCTTTAGGCGCGTTAAGCACTTTTTGGGTGAACAAATATCATGGAACTCGCGTCATCGTCACCGAACGCTTTCCATGAGCTATATGTATACTGTGTATATATGTATACTTTTTGGGTGAACAAACATCATGGAACTCGCGTCATCGTCACCGAATGCTTTCCAAATTCAAAAATAATAATCTAATAGCTCGACGACACAATTCACAAGTTACTTCGTTTTCACTTCTATCGGCAGTCCCCAAAGACTGCTCCGCATGTTTTTTTATTGAGAAATGGGCTTGCTCTTGACCACGATCACGCCTGATGGAAAGCGATGGACGAGGTCTGTGATGGAGCGAGCGTGCCCAGAAGATGCCTGTTCGCTCTGGCTTTGAAGGCAGACGGGTTATATGTGGAATCCACAGAAGCTGGCAGAGAGTTCCACACTGGCTGTGCGCATAATAAATTTGGTGGAGAAGCGCTGAGTACGACTAGTAGGGTCACTTTTTGGGGGTCAAATAAGAAATTTATAAAAAAGTTTTTCAACTGTACCGAGTGACATATCAATGTTCCGTTCCGAAGTTATTCTAGACAATAGATGACAATTGACCATTCCCCGCCCCCCTTATCTCCAAAACTACTGAGCCTAAAATTTTGAAACAAATACAGATAATGAGTCTTACCTATAAGAAGTCTATGATTTAAAAATATCTTTTTTTTAAATTCATTCGGAACTATTCAAGCGAGGTCTACTTGAACTTGGCCGGGTTTTTTCAAGTAACAACATGTGGCGACAGCTTACAACTGCTTGTAAGTATACCAAGCAGAATGACTTTAATAAATATTTAAACAGTTCATAATAATTAAAGTTTTCAACTTATTTACTATTTTACAACTTTTGTTTGATCTTATGAGCATGTCCGTTTCTTTAGGGTTGTGTTTTCTAAGATTGGTGATGGTAATAAGTAAATCTAATACTTTAAACGAGCAATTCTTGTATATATATAATCTGAATGTCGGAAACGGCTCCAACGATTTTCATGAAATTTAGTTCGAAAGGGGTTTCGGGGGCGATAAATCGATCTAGCTAGGTTTCATTTTTAGAAAACGTTTACCAAAAAAAAACGAGCAAAGCTCCTCCTTCGCTAGAATTACTACTTCGCAAAAGGAGGTGACTGCTTCCCAAGCCTCTTCGCTCCGGACCATGGATTTAACCAGGGCCGGACGCGAGAGGTCGCCGTCACCGATCGCCTCGACGGGGACACGGCGGTGCTCAGAGGACTTCTCCTCAAAAAAGAAGAGAATACATGCTGCGCCAACCCCAAATATGTTGAGATAAGAGCAGGAAGAACTTGCTTGAGATCGAGTTTCTCAAGGTAAGATTAAATTCAGGGTCAAAAGACCCCATGGTGACATTTCGCATTAAAACATATAGTAAAGTTTGTATGGCAGTTTCCAGATGACATATTATTCATGAAACCAGAAGACTTAAGGTACACAAACGTCTACCCACTTGTTAAATAGAATTGTTTTGTGTTTGACCGCTAGCAACACAATAGTTATTATAATTTGTAAAGAGGACCGTATGTTTTGAATTACCTTTCTACGCCACTGTACCTACCTGTTTGTACTTTGGGCCACTGCTGTGCAAAATATCTCCTCATAATTGAAGACCGACCAGGTTTCATGCTTGGAATTTAGAGTATAAATAAAAAGACGGAACGACCGCTAATTAACACTTACAAATAATGAAGGTTATTTTAGAAAATAACAAGGTCGCCCTTATTTTTATTTTTTTTTGGTAGCGTAAGCTATTGCAGGGTTCCGTTGGTTACCTACCTTTCGGGTACGGGACCCTTAAAAGTACTATAAAGATATAATTCGTCTCTCTTTTTGGTACGAAGTCACGAATATCTTAACATGAATTGTTAGTAGAAATTGATCATTAATCAACTATAACATCTGAACTATCTACGTATGTGTCACCGGCAAATTGCAAAATTCGTAAAAATATAAAATATCTTTAGAGATTGTTAACTCTCGATAAATTGTCAACTGAACTTTTAGAATACTTTTTTACGCGTCTAAATTTGATAGTCTATAATCTTTCAAAGTCATTCTGAGAAATTTTAACTGACATAAAATGGCGACGAATCAGAGCACAAGTCTACAATTCATCCGTTTTTGTGTGATAGTAAACCTGGAAACAAGGCTCTAATTGGTCAATTCAGCGAAAACACAGACCAATTATGGGGCTAAGTTTCCAATTTAACTATGACATCAAAACAGATAAATTGTAGATCAGGGACCCGATTGGTCGCCAGTTTATGTCAGTCCACAATTTCTCGGAACGCACGGATATATTATAGAGTAGAAGATTTTTATTCAAGTTATTGCAGAACAAATTTAATGTTCATTTGACAATTTACCGAGAGTTTACCATCTCTCAAGATGTTTTGTTATAACTTTACTTATATAAATAATACCAAATAAAAACATCATTCCTTCATTCATTCAATTCGTTCGTCACTCGAAATCCGAAAAGTCTATTTATATGTTCTCACGTCAAACCTTCCCTGAATCAGGTCGACCTGTGTCCATAAAATTCGGTGTGTTCATGAAATTTAGTCCGAATTTAGTTTAAATTTAGACTAAACTCAGCCCTAGCTGCTAGTGAATACCTAGCGCCATGAATATTCATTGAAATAAGTTTAATGAACGAGTCCTTGTGCATATAAATGCAACAACTAGAAACTGTGAATACTGCTGGTAGGTAATATTGTAACACCAGCGGACTCACGCTAGTGCTACTTGTGATGTTATTATAAATAAAAATATCTATATTTTAGATTTAAACTTTCATTCTATAGATTTTACGTCAGCCTTCAACGAGGGCTGGCACTGGAGTCCCATATAAAAACAAAATATCTTTTTACATTCCTATTTCAAATTCTCTTTTAGTTCTCGCCAGACGCTTCCAAAGGGCTTCCTTATCTGCCATAGACCTGGAGCCAATGATATCCTCGTCACAATATATGGTATATACCTATTTTACCACATAATACTAGTGTTAGGAAGGTAAGAGGAGCTCGTGGCTAAATAATAACAGCCGCACGGGTTGATCTTCAAGGTTAAGCAACACTTGCCCAGGTCTGTGGATGGGTGACCATCTCAACATACCGAGATCCTCTGTGCATCGGAAAGCACGTTAAGCCGTTGGTCCCGGCTGTCATTTATAGATCTTTGGCAGTCGTTACGGATAGTCAGAAGCCAGACAATCTGACACCAGTCTTGCCAAGAAGTACCGTGTTACCCAGTTAATGGGTTGTGGAGGTCTGGTAGACAGCCGCTCCACGTAAAAACATTGGTATTCAGCTTAATCCGGTTTGGTTGGGAGCAGACCCCAATGTAGTTGAGAAAAGGCTGGGCAGATGACGATGCTCCCTTGGGATAATGTACGACCTTCACACGGGCTAAGCCGCTGGCCGAAGATAGTAGAGAAATATGGAAGAAAGAGTATTTTGCTGACCAAATAGATTGGGATGACGACCTGGAATGACGATGATGACACCCTTTCTGAATCCGGTTTGACTGGAAGCCGACCCCAATATACTTGGGAAAAGGCTAAGCATATGATGAGGAGGGTAAGAAGAGGCAAACAATATTACTTTGTGAGAAGGAATTCTCATATTTTTATTCATATTTTTTATATTTTTTTTATTTAATATGGGCTTGCTCTTGACTCTAGTCTAGGTCATAGATGACAGAGACAAAGTCGACGCTGGAGCGAGCTTACCCAGAAGAAGCCTGTTCACTCTAATTTTGAAGAGATTAGGGTTGTATGCGTTCGGAAACACAGACGCAGGCAGAGAGTTCCACTCCTTTGCTGTGCGCATTATAAAAGACGTTTGGAAACGTTTAGTGCGAATTGGTGGAATAGCAACAAGGTAGGGATGGTAACTTGCAGTGCGTCTAGATGTCCGATGGTAGAAGGGGGCCGGTGGGATGAGATCGTGGAGTTCCTGGACACTCTCCCCGAAGTACAATCTGTAGAAGACCGACAAGCAGGCAACCTTGCGGCGATGAGCCAAGCTGTGAAGCTTGGCATCCACCAGTCTTACGTCGCCAATGAGCCTTTTAGCTCTGTGTTCCACCGAGTCAAGCGCGGCAAGTTGGTATTTAGCTGAGCCATCCCAAAGGTGGCTGCAATACTCCATGCAGGATCGGACTTGTGCTTTGTAGAGGGTTAAAAGCTGTCCAGGCGTGAAGTATCGCTTCACTCTATTTAGGATGCCCAGCTTTTTGGCCGCAGTTTGGGCTTTGTGCTCAATGGTGGCACCAAAGTTGAGACTGGTTGTCAACTCCATGCCTAGGAGCTCGAGCCGATCGGTTACAGGAACAGA